>BGPR01028101.1:8949-20209 GCA_013235015.1 Araneus ventricosus | reverse complement strand
AATTCTTGGCAAGAAAACAACATCGCCACGATTGCATTCAGATACAAGTTGGCGTCCAAACTATATCACGCGCATGATATACCACTGACGTAATTTACTACTTTCTATTAAAAAAACGGAAATTAATTTGAAATATAGGATTAATTTAAAATTTCTCGGGAACTATTGATCATAGCGAGATAAATTTTATATCAATCGATAGAAAATTTTATTTCACTATTTTAGAGCTATTAAATTTGAAATGAGAACGACAATTACTCTTTTAAATTTAAAATGACTGAAATGTAGGTTCTCTAACAATGAAATAATGCTGTTTAACGTCTCGCAGTGCTATGGCGCGAGTTTTAGTGTTGGTGACGTCAGAGCGTTACCGGAGGATCTGGGCTATTATATTAGTAATAAGGTTTCAAATTTTTTTTAAAAAGTGAATAAATTTTATTCAGCAAAAGAAAAATTCGCGCACGATCGCATGCACAAATTTTTATTCAACGCCAAGGAATCTGCAAATATAAAGGTTGCTGCGTTATTGCATAAACTTAGGTTATTTGGACTGCATTGTTTGAACAGCACTAATGATCTTCTCATTTTAAAACGCATCTGAACAAAAGTTCAGAATAATGATTTATTCATAGTTTTCCCAGAAATAAAACACCTTTATGCCGTCACCTTTCGTATCTTTTAATGAAGCGCAAATAAGTTTCCAAGATAATTTTAGAAAACTGTCAGTCGTTAAATGGCGCAATTCTGGTGTTGAGTTTGTGTCGGCTTTCATATGTATGTTATTATTATTGCTTTGAATGCTGTGGTTTTGAAACAAATGTCCAAGGTTGTCCATTAAACGGCGCAGTTCTGGTTTTGAGTTTATGTCGGATTTGAAATGTGTAATCTTTGCTTGGAATGCTGTGGTTTTGAACCAAATGTCCAAGTTTGTCCATTAACCGGCGCAGTTCTGGTTTTGAGTTTGCATGGGATTTGAAATGTATAATCATTGCTTTCAATGCTGTGGTTTCGAGCCAAATGTGCAAGTTTGTCCAGACACTTACTTGGATAAAATAATTCATACTAAAAAATGACTAGTAAGAATCTTATCTTTATCTTATCGTATACTAAACACAATATAGCACGTTCTGTTCATTTCTGCTGTATTCTCCGGGACATATAACAGAGTGCCGAAGCCCGAAAGGTGGGATGAAACAACAAGAACTTATTAACACGATATAGGGATGGGAAAACCTAAAGTTTAAACCGAAAACCGGTTTATTTTTTTGTTTCGTTTTTTTCCCTCGATTTAAACCGGTTTTTTTTTAATTCCAAAAACCAGGTCGGAAGACAGGCTCGATTTTATTTTCGACTAGATTAAAATTTACCAAGTAATAAAGCTTCGAATTTCATCATCTTGGGCCAATCACCGACAACCTCTGCCTCGATATGTCTGTTGGTTGGCGGATTACTGAAAGAGTCTTAATGAACAGATAAATATTGGCCAATGGATTGATTTCCTGCATAAACAATACCAACAAAAAAGTTTGTCTGCAGGTGGAGTCTGAATTTTGTAGCCAAAAATATTTATCTTTAGTCTGAAGTTCTGTGGCGATGACTAACGCACACGAATTGTAAATCGTGCAAATTTGGAAAAAAATTCAAAATAGATTAAAAATTTAAAGTAAATTGAACATTAACACGTTATCTACCAAGACCGAGGGGTGGGAACCTGCAGTCTTTGAGTTTCCTATGCGGCCTTGAAGTTATTTACAATTTGCATTGAAATAATATACTTGTTTGCAATATAATAATTACAGAGCAATAACCTTCGAGACTGCGCTCGAGCGGCCTTCTGCACAACTGGTGAGACTTAATGAGGCCTTTCAGTGCAAAACAGTTCCCACCCCTGACCTATACAGTGAGGCCTTTCAGTGCAAAACAGTTCCCACCCCTGACCTATACAGTGAGGCTTTTCAGTGCAAATATCCCCACCCCCAGTACAGGTGAGGCCTTTAGTGCAAACAGTTCCCACCCCCACCTCACAGTGAGCCTTTCAGTGCAAATAGCTCACCCCACCCCTGACTCCATACAGTGCAGGCCTTTCAGTGCAAAACATTCCCACCCCTGACCAGTGCAGTGAGGCTTTTCAGTGCAAAATAGTTTCACCCCCACCCATACAGTGAGGCCTTCAGTGCAAAATACCACCACCCCTGACCTGTACAGTGAGGCCTTTCAGTGCAAAATAGTTCCCACCCCCCCCCGACTCATACAGTGAGGCCTTTCAGTGCAAAAAACACCCCTGACCTGCACGTGGGCCTTCAGTGCAAACAGTTCCCACCCGACCAGGAGGCTTTTCAGTGCAAAAGTTCCCACCCCCTGACCATACAGAGGCTTTCAGTGCACAATTCACCCCTGACGCGGAGGCTTTCAGTGCAAAATAGTTCCCACCCCTGACACCATACAGTGATGGGCCTTTCAGTGCAAAACAATCCCACCCTGACCTGTACAGTGGAGGCCTTTCAGTGCAAACACTCCCACCTGCTGTACAGTGAGGTTTTCAGTGCAAAACAGTTCCCACCTCCTGACCTTACAGTGAGCCTTTCAGCAAAACAGTTCCCACCCCTGACTATCCTGAGACTTCAGCAAAACATACAGTTCTCACCCTCCGACCTATACAATGAGGCTTTTCAGTGCAAAACAGTTCCACCCCCCTCACCTATACAGTGAGATTGTTCTGTGTAAGGTTTGCATGATTCTACTTTTAAAATAAATTTTTATCATTGTATACTCGTAGTCGTCATATGAAACTTTTAACGTGAAAACGTCTTTCCGCTCGTTGCAGTGATAGTCGGTCGAACTTTCTTGTGTGGCAAAATACCGTCAGAATTGAATTGCTAATAACTACGAGACTAATCATACGAAAAGAATGGTTGACCCCACAATGGATAGATCATATCTGTACGAGTTTGTCGCATAGTATTTGTTTTCCCTGTGACGTCACCGTACCAGCGTAGGCGCATGCGCGTGATTGTTATGAATTAGCTTTATGCAAGGTTATAAATAAGTGTAGCGTGGGGTCGCGTTTATCTAGGAGGTTGATTAGTGTGTCATTTTAAAGAGCATTAGGAGTATTACTAGGACCCAAAGCGAAACAAAAATATTTATCGGAATAAAGTAAAAATCGGTATTAAATTGAAAATTTCAAACTCCGCATGTTATTTTATTATAACATGCAGAGTTTTCTTTCGAATTGTACGAAACTCGCAGAAAACTTGAAAATACGTAAAAGAAACATATTCAAATTTGAATTCAAAAATTTTAATATTAAGGGAAATATGAACATTTGTAGCAAATGTTTTACTGCGCATACGCGAAATGTAGTTCTATATACTGTCAACAGATGGCGCCATCAAAAGCTACTCTAACTAAAACATTAAAAAAGGCGCAGTTCGGGTCCGCGCCGTAGATTTTTCGTGAAAACGTCGGGATAAAATCATAAAACAAGTGTTTCGTATCGATATGTAATTTAATTATCAATCTCTTTAATACAATATTTACACAGAGTAGTATAATGGTTACAAAATAGATAAATCACTAGTTTATCGCATGTAACAAGGGTCTGTGGTAGCTTGTTATTTATCTATTCTGTAACCATTACACTACTCTGTGTAAATATTGTATTGGAGAGATTTATAATTAAATTACATATTAATACGAAACACTTGCTTTAAGATTTTATCCCGACGTTTTCACGAAAAATCTACGGCGCGGACCCGAACTGCGCCTTTCTTATGTTTTTGTTACTAAGTAAGGCTGCGATATAACCTATAGGTAAACATTTTGGGCAACCTAATTGCCCATGTTGTTTTGCATCATTATTTTATCCATCCCAATACGCCGCCAAGAGTGTTTTTGAAGGGTTCAGAGTTAAAGTGGACCATGTCTTGCCCATTTTGCACCAACACTGCCCTGGTAGAGTAGAAGTGTTACATTTACTGAGTAATAAGGATTCAAGCCCATAGTTAAATTCTATCCACCAGGTAGCAAGGGCAATTATAAGTCTACTGTTATTTTCAATGAAGCTAATCGTCTTTGAGGTCTGTTTTCTTGGAAATTAATCTGAAGGAGAATCACTTTAACTATGAACACTCCAATTAATACTTTCCCATAGGCCAACTACCTATAAAACACATACAGTTGCAGCGGCAGATTTCGCGTTTGTAGACATAGGCAAGATAATCATTAACGAGTTAACTCGTTTACCAACAACGAGTATTCTCGTAGATGGCAGCGAACTTGTTAAACCAGTATATGGAGTTTAATTTGACTTTTATAGCGTATAATTTTTTAGAAATTAATATCAATTTATCTTTCATATTTAACCCGAGTTGAGTTATTTGGATTTAACTCCAAATTCTGCTGGTATGTATCGTACCACCATTCTAGAAATGAATATCTAAAAAGACAAAGAATGAATATCTACAAAGACAAAAATTAATATAGGCAATTTAATTGGTGTGCTCAAGTGCAACATCATCCAGGAAAAAATTGCGTAGTCCAAAATAAATAAAAATAATTAATAAAGGGAATTATAAATGTGGAAGAGTAAAAAAATAATAGATGACGACAAGAAGTAAGAATCTGGTGAATGACTTCATCAGAGGCCAGACATCCATGCAGATTCAAAAATGGAATAGGTTTTCTGTGGAGGAAAAAGACTTTAAGGTCTGAAATTTAATATCCTCTTATGGCCTGAACCTATTCCGGGATGTAATGGAAAGGAAAAACATTTATCCACATTTATTCTTACATTCTTCAAAAGAATGTCTTTAATTTCTTCTTTGTGGATAAATGTTTTTCCTTTCCATTACATCCCGGAATAGGTTCAGGCCATAAAAGTCTTTTTCTTCTACAGAAAACCTATTCCATTTTTGAATCTGCATGGATGTCTGGCCTCTGATGAAGTCATTCACCAGATTCTTATTTCTAGTCGTTATCTGCTATTTTTTTTTACTCTTCCACATTTATAATTCCTTTTATCAATTATTTTTATTTATTTTGTACCATTCTAGAAACGTTTTGGTGGAATACCTTTTTGTGCCAGGAACTCAAATACGATTTCTTGAACTTGTATACAAGCCTAAGGCCTATTTTTAGCAAAAAGTGCTGCACTTCAAAGAGTTAAGCACAAAATTGAATTCACAAATGATTACGCATGCAATTACTATTTGGACTTCAAAGATTTCAACCCTTTGTACTCGAGAGGAGATTCTCTGTCGCCATTCTTAGACGGTACATCATTTTGACGTTTCTTGATTTCTTATGATTTAAAAAACTACATACAATGTTGTAAGAAGTTGTAGAATAATTTTGCAAGAAAAATGAACTCGCACAAACATATTTTTTACGTTCCAAAGCAATAACATGAGCGCTTGTAAATCAGTAAATAATTATGCATCTAATTACTTTTCCGAGCGCAAAAGGTCAAGTCTCTTATTAGTGGATTGCATGGGCATCTCTTCTGCTCACAAGATTAAAAAATTTAAAGCTACATCATTTATGACATTTTACTTTATTGTATACATCTTCATAATAAAGAAAATCTCGGGCCAGGTTATTGTTCATTTGTAAAGAAAGTAGAAGGATTCGTGGGAAGTTACACAAACATATTTTTTACGTTAGAAAGCAATAATATGAGCGCTTGTAAATCAGTAAATAATTATGGATCTAATTACTTTTCCGAGCGCAAAGGGTCAAGTCTCTTATTAGTGGATTGCATGGGCATCTCTTCTGCTCACAAGATATAAGTAAGGTAGCTTTAAATTTTTACAATATTTTACTTTATTGTATACATCTTCATAATAAAGAAGAAAATCTCGGGCCAGATTATTGTTCAGTTGTAAAGAAAGTATAAGGATTCGTGGGAAGTTACGCAAACATATTTTTTATGATAGAAAGCAATAATATGAGCGCTTGTAAATCTGTAAATAATTATGTATCTAATTACTTTTCCGAGCGCAAAGGGTCAAGTCTGTTATTAGTGGATTGCATGGGCATCTCTTCTGCTCACAAGATTAAAAAATTTAATGCTACCTTATTTATAACATTTTACTTTATTGTATACATCTTTATAATAAAGAAAATCTCGGGCCAGATTATTGTTCAGTTTTAAAGAAAGTAGAAGGATTCGTGGAGTAATAAGTTTCAACTTTGCTACCAATTAAGATATTTTAATGACTGCATGACGTTTTATCTCCAAATCAAAATTAAGAATTTTAGAATGTGTTTGATTTAAGCATTAATTTTAGTTTTAACCAGCAGTACGTGCAAGGAATTGCCTGTGGAATCAAGTCTTCAACAAAAAAAAAACAAAAGAAAAACCCGTCCACAATGACATGAAAAAGTTTTGAAAACAAAATTAAAACAAAAGATACACATTGATTTTCCCACTTTCGCGATAATGACATTTTATTTGTAGAAAAGTAATCCAAAACAATATTAAAAAATTGCAACGTGAAAATCATTATTATACTGAAAGCAAAGTATGCGGCACGAATAAATACGTTAACCCCCCAGAGGGAGGGTTTTCAAGAGATACTTTAATTGTGCATCGTATTACATTTATATAGTTCTTATAAATTTGAGTGCAATTTTTATTTATAAAATCTTTGTTTATTATTAAGCCAATGAATACTGATAACTTAAATAAAAGCTAGATTTATTTTTTTAAAACAACAAGATATATTTATGTAATACGATGTCGTAAAATTTGTGCAGGCGCGCCGGCTGGAAGGTTAAGATACTGCCAAAAATAATTAAAGTCATTCGATTGATGTTTATGACGTCATATGCGCTCTGCACCAATTAAATTGCGAGCAACGTTCCGTAAAAGTGTCGCGTTAGGAAGCTCGGTAGAGAAAAATAACTTTCAACTGACCAGGAAAAAATTAATTGAAAAAAAACGGGAAAAGATATTTAAACCGTTCTTGTTTTAAATCCGACAGAACCGTTCCAGTTATAAGCTGAAAAAAAATTAAAATAATAGTGTTATTAGAAATTCAGCTGCAGCAAATTTTTTAAAAAATAAAATTTCGATGGCAAAACCGACTATTATTTAAAAATTTCTCAAAATTCAGTAAATTACGTTAGAAATTCAAAACTAACTTTATTAGAACGGAAATCGTTTGCTCTTTCCGATGGTGTATCTATTTTTTTTTTCGTACAATTATCTGAAGCTATGCTATTGAGAAATTAGTGCGAAAAATCGCCCAAAACAACACAAAGTATTAAATAAATGTTAACACTTTAACAATCATACAACATACTGTGCTTGATTTGATTTTTAATTTTTTATTTTGCAGGTTTTATGGCACAACAGTCATATTAGGCTGTACTGCGCCAAACCTTGGTAAAAAAGCATTAAAATCGAATATTAGGAAAACAAAATAAAAGACCCGTCATCGTGTGCATTCGTATCCGAATTCGCTGTACATTTCCCAAACGTAGGAACGTAATAAATACCTAAGTAATTTATTTTATCCCACAAGTTAAAGTGTTAAAAATTTCACCTCATAATTTCCTTTCAAAATTATCATAATTATTACTTCAGATTTTAATAATGCATCCAATTAATATCCATCATGATTATATAAATTATGTTGTGAAAATGTATGATTATACGGTATCTAGTCAAATGCTTTCAATTATGCATCTTGATCACATAATCGGACAATATTGTGGAAATGCATCGAAATATTTATCTAATAAATAGCTACTGTATTTCTCCAAGTCATATTACGGAACTATATTTCAATGCTGCATCTAGTTAATAGTCATAATTATCTAAACCTCGGCTTATTATTGCATCTAAATTGCTATTAACATAATTATAATATCAACCAATCATCAGTTATAATATCAACCAAAATTACTTGATCCGTATCATTATTTAGACGCAATTTAAAGCAACTCTTGTATCGAACATTTACTGCCGAAATACAATTTTAAATTCTTTAAAAAGGGCTTTGAAAATTAGTTTTAAAAATTCCAGAAACAATTCGAAAGTCCTTACCGAATATCTGCCTCAGAAATGTTTGGTAGGCAGATGCATCGACGATTAATAGCAGAAGAACCGTCGATATCAGGCCGGTCCACATTATAGCTCTCAACTCCCGCCTCATGCACGATGAAATATCTTCTCAATGAGCAGATCTGGGAATAAAAAGTTTTTAGCAGATATCTCCAAGATTTAATTTCCGGAGCCAGGAAGGTTGCCATTGACAGTCTTTTATCGCGAGATTGGCGAAAATCCGAGAAGGCTGGAATTACAAATTTCCATTTGATTGTAGGATTCTGAAAGTGCATCCTTTTCCGCTTTAAATAACTAAATGATATTTTTACTTCTGTTGTGATTAATAGATATCAACTTATTCACTCGTATTTGACATATAGGAAGCATTTGGAACAAATTTAAAAGTATAATAAAGTGGAAAATAAAACAGTGTGCTCTTTTTTTTACATTTCTGTTTTTATTTTACGTTTGGATTGGAATTGAAAAATAACTTGATATCTCTTAACTGAAGATAAATGTCAAGAACTCTTCTTTATAAAATACAGTAGAGTCTCCCTACAACGAATTTCTCCCTATAACGAAATTTTTAATCGGAATGTTAAATAACATTCAAAATATTCTCCATATAACGAAGTGGTTGTCTCCCTATAACGAATTTTTTCAGAGGTTTATCTTTTCGATTTTTGAAGAAAGTTGATAGTTTCTGTGCAACCAATTCGCTCACACGTGCCGGTTTCTGTAACCACTCACTCTTAAAATGTGAAAATTTTTCTGAAAAGTTAAGATCACGAAATGCAAAGCAATGTAAAATAACGGAATTTTTCAAGTAAAATAAACGTAAGTACATATTATTCTCTAAATTGGTGAATTGTCTTAACTTTTGAGCATTTTATTTATACAATAAAAATTAGTATAATTTTAACAAATTTATAATATATATTACTCCATTTTTAATTGAAAATCATAATTAAATACATCTGAACTTATCGCACCTATTGAAAAGTTTGGAACATTTACTTAAATAACTGCAAAAATCGCTAATCTCCGTATAACGAAATTTTCTCTATAACGAATTTTTCAATTGGAACCAAGCGATTTCGTTATAGAGAGACTCCACTGTAATTCAAAAGCCTTCAAATAAAAACTAAAAGGAGTTTTAAAGAAAGAAAAGATAATGTCTATGACAGGTTCTGAGGTTGGCAGTTTTCTGCAGATAATTAGAGCTCTAACGTGTAATGAATATTTCATTGAAAATCACTCTTTAAATTTTTAAGAAAAGCATTCGCAATTAAGAGCAATGAATAAAATTTCCCCAGTCGCATAAAAACCAATCCCACTATAGGCGCCTATGGAGGAGTGTTTTCGATGCCAATATTTGGCGATATTTCCCTTTTTTGGCGAGGATTGCTTTGTAAAGTTTTTATATTTCGACGACCGAGAGATGCTATCTGTTACAAGGATGTAAACATTTTTAATTTGTAGTTTTTACTTTCTCGTATATAAAGTATACGAAGAGAAAGTATTGTAATCGTCAAAAAATTCGAACTCGAGATTTTGACGAATCTCCACGTTTTAGACCTCCCTGAAAACACAATTTTGGAATTATGTCTGTCTGTCTTGTGTCATGGTACGATAACTCGAAAACTAATTAGAGATACAGGGATGAAATTTGGTATGTACAACCGAATTTGTGGGGTTTCTATCAAATTTTGACAAAATCTGATCAGCAGGAGAGTCTCTGTTTGTTTGTATGTCCAGTCGTACGAACCTGTAACTCAAAAACTTGAGTAGCTAGATGGATAAAATTTGGTACACTGTTTTATCGTCATGAATGTAGGTCCGTATAAAATTTTGGGCCAAATCAGTCAACGGGCTGACTGTCTGTCGGTCTGTATAATAGCATACTTGTTCAACTCCATGCGCATGCGTAAATGCCTGTGCAAAGAAGGGATACTCCGAAAACTTGGCAGTTTGCCAAAACCAATTCTGGCGGCGAGATTTTGTAAGGAAAGAAACATTTAGGGCGTCTCGTTTTACTTGCGTATTGGAAGCAATCTCTGCGCATGCGCAAGCTATTTAGCGAGCAAGCTATTCTCCTGTTTTCTTCTCCGCACGCGGAACTTGCATTGTTAGAGTTTGATAAAAAAAAAAAATTAATATTGCGAAGTTTTAATACATACGTATCTTTTTCAATATGATTCTTCACCTCAATATTTTACTATCACTATAATCAACAATGAAAAACCTTCCGATAGTCATTGCATTCCGGGTTACAGTTGGTTCGAACCTTTTTATCAACGCAGGGGGAAGGGAAATGACAAATGTTTGAAAAGTATACGATAAAGTTTAGGGGAGGCCACTCCCGCTGGTTTTTGTGTGTGGCTTAAAGTAGAATGAATTCCTTCTTGAGTGTCAATAAATATGAATGCATTTTTAAAACTAAACATGAAATAAATATATAGTGTATAATTCTTTGCTAAAGTAAATAATCTAATACGCATAAGTTAGAAAAATACGTAAAATACATAAATACGTACCAATGAGCTTAATATGAGCAAGAATTAAAGTTGAGAATAATTTGTTATTAGTTGCTAATTGTAAATAAAGATGGATTGTTTTCGAAACACGTAGACGAAAAAACTCAGTTTGGCGCCAATCAAAGTAAACACGGAAACCCTAGCGGGCACAATGATCAACTTGGCGTGGTAAAAGACATTCCCATAGGCGCCTATAGCGGGATTGGTTTTTATGCTTCCCGGTCGACTTACTGAATCAATTCATAAAGGATCGGGTTGAAATCTACAAGTTGGAACGCACTCTTAGTAAAACGGCGCCATCGCGCCAAGTCGCCAAAGCAAGATGGTAAACAAACGGCCATCGGTCACAGTTAAAAGTTAATCGTTTAATCTTTTTTCGAACCCATTGCGTTTGTAGTTTGTCGTTGCACTATCTCCCGTTTTAAATGTAGAATTTCAACAGAACTACTAGCTTTCCTAGCTCATTGAATGTACGGAATCTGTTACTTTTAATTATTTTAATGAAGTATGAAAAATAGCGCTCGCGATGCCTACGGCATCTGAAGTGGGCACCGGACAAATTTTTTTAATTTAAAAAAACATCAGCGTCTTCGCTTTCAGCAAAGTGGGATCCTAGTAGCTTCGCTAGCTTAGTGAATGTACGGAATCAGCTTCTTTTAATTACTCTAAT
>BGPR01028099.1:0-20210 GCA_013235015.1 Araneus ventricosus | reverse complement strand
TAGAATTTACTAATTGACTTTAAGGAAAGTTAAATTTCTTTGAATCTTCTAATTGTTCTAAATGGAAACTAAATTTCTTTCGTAGAATTTACTAACTGACTTTAAGGAAAGTTCCATTTCTTCGAATCTTCTAATTGTTCTAAATGAAAGCTAAATTTCTTTCATTCAATTTGCTAATTGACTTTAATGAAAGTTAAATTTCTTTGATTGAATCTACCGAATACCTTTATTAAAAGTTAAATTTTTTTTGTTAAATTTTAAAATTACATTACCCTTTTAATGAAGAACCAAAAAAGCGCAAGTCTCTTTTATTCGAACTAAAAATACCGTAAACCCTGAAAATGTAACCAAAAATAATACATAATAAGAGTCCCTTCTCAAACTGTCGCCACTCATTATGCATTTTGCGCTGTCCTGTTCGGAATGACAAAAGAACTCACCGAGCGAGTCCGACGGGCCATCACTCTTCCATCACGCGAGGGGGTGGGCAGTGGTTAGCAGATCATTTACATGATAAACGGAACCCTAAAAAACAGGCGCCGAACGCTGATTCACAAATTTCAACTGCCGCTGTTTAGGGAAAAGCACATAAACACCGAATTCGTACGTGACATACATGCGATCGGCTCAGAAAAAACACGCGGCATTATCAACCACCGAACAGGTGTTTGAGGTTAGCGGCCCCTGGGATGTCAAGCTCATGACGCAGACATTGGGAGCCACACGTAGATGGAAAGCGTGTAATGAATTTGCGATGAAAACTAAGTGAATCTTTCTGAAAATTGAATTATTTATAAAACAAAAAAGTCTGTCCACACCCATTATTTAGGTTTATTAAGTTTAAATTTCTATTTACTATTATTAAATTAGAGTATTTTCTATTTAAAATTATTATTAATTGTTATTTTAATATAATACTATAATTTATGAGCTCCGCGTAGATGAAAAACGTGTAATGACAACTTCGTGAATCTTACTGAAAATTGAATTATTTATAAAACAAAATCAATTGTCCACAACTATTATTTATGTTTAGTAAGCTTAACTTTCAATTTATAATTATTCAATTATTCTATTATGTCTTTGAATTTAGTACTATAATTTATGAGCAACACGACTGAATGAAAATTTTGTAATGAAAACTTCGTGAATCTTACTGAAAATTCAATAAGTTATAAAACAAAAAAATCTCTCCACGGCTATTATTTAAGTTTATAAAGTTTCTATTTACAATTATTAAATTCGTTCATTAGTTTTTAATGTAATACTATAATTTATGAACTTCGAGACTGGATCAAAAGCGTGTTATAATTTTGTAATGAAAACTTCGTGAATCTGTCTGAAAATTTAATTATTTATAAAACAAAAAAATTTGTCCACAACTGTTATTTCGGTTTAATAAGCTCAAATTTCAATCTGAAACTATTAAATTAGTTTATTAGTTGTTTTAATATAATACTATAATTTATGAGCCATATTGGATGTTCAGCGATGAAAAACTAGAACTTAACTGATAATCTTGATACATGTAAGGCATTGAGAGGCAAAATTTCATGAAAGAAAAAATTAGAAAAATCACAGAAAAAATTAGATCTACAAATGATTATCGTATTCATATAAAAAATCTATAAATATTCGAATGTTTCAAAGACTTTTGTTCTTACTTGTTCTTACTTAACTCTTACTTGTCTTGTAAGCGTTATGACGTCTGTCCGCGAGAATTATACGTCGTTGAGATGCTTCCCTGATTGTGGTTTAATTGAGTTATTTTAACTCTCCATTTTGCAGCAACACGACAGCTAATTTGGGATGGACATCTCTATTTGATAACTCTGACTTGATCATGGTCAGACGACGAGGACAACATCTGAGTCGGCAACCCTTGCCAAAACTTCCGTGCCTCAGCAGCGGGAGTACATTTAGTTCCGAAGGATTTAACAAACATCAGACCAGCTTACAAGGCGGTTCTTCTAGGGATGTTTCGAACCTGGAGCCTTCCGGCACCGAAGCTGGGACATTTCCTCCAAGTCATCGCGGCTCCTGCGAAATACTTGCGGAGTTAGACGCATATAGCGTAGCATTTCAAAAGAGTACCTTATGAAGGCATTGCAGTACAGTCTTGTTATTTGACAATACATTTTCACTCACATTTTTTAACGTAGGACTACGTTCCTCCCATTGGGGTCTCAGGAAGGAATTTGATTCAAACGCCAAAACGCCTCAAAAGACATTGTATGGGAGATCCTCTATATCTCGGTAACTACGTATGTAAAAAACATAACTAATGTTTTATTTTAGAGATAATGGGTAACAAAAGAAGTTGCAAAAAGAATTTGAAAATCGGAATTGTGATTCAGCGACTACTGAATCGCAAAGTTAGGCAAAACTACGCGTTAATTGGTGACGTCACACGCATGAGGTGCGCGCGCACAATTGGCTGACGCTCTCGCTTGCCAGTTTTAACGAGCGAGATTTCGTGATTGCGTTGAAAAATTTCGTTGGGGAATTCATATATTGATTCAACTTTCACAAGAAGCATTATTTCCGAATTATTAAATTATGTATGTTACTTTTAATATCCTCACCGATCCTACACAGAATTGTAACATATCCACGCACGATTGAAGAGTTCAGAACAAAAGAATTGACATTGTAATATAGTTTATTAAGAAATAAAACAATTTTCATTGTAACCTTAGTTTTATTTTATTTCGCCAATTTTCCATACATTAGTATTTCAGAAAAACAAAAGAGAATTGAGAGTTACTTCGAGGAACAAAAGAGAATTGAAAGTAACTTCGAGAAACAACAGTATCGCGAGTAACTTCGAGAAGTAAAAGAGTAACGCGAGTAACAAAGAGAATCCGAGAAGCTTCGAGAAACAAAAGAGAATCGCGAGTAACTAAGAGAAACCAACAAACTTCGAGAAGCAAAAGAATCACGTGAGTAAAGTAGTCCTACGCCTTTAACATCAGCGGCTGTTTGAAAAAGACAGCATCCCGTCAATTTTTTTTCTGAATGAATTAAACAATGTAAAGTGAGAAATGTACATTGTAGTTTGCATTAACCACAGGTGACTGTTTGTTAAGGGTTTTAAAGGGCTTCAAGGTCAAGTGAGCATGTGGAACTAAGCTATAAATGAGTGTTGCTGCAGACTCCATGCTGATAAGACTGCTGTGGTAGTGCCCAACTGAAATTTTTAAATAATACATAATTACGAATAAGCTATAGTCTTTAACTGCTTAGTAAGCTTTAAATATGATGCTCTCTCATTTAGTGCATGTAGTAAGTGATATTTAGACTCCCAATGTCGTATTTATGCATTATTATTTTATTTTACTTGAAATAATGCCTTCACTGGTTTTATGAGTTTCAGGCTCTTTCCAGATACTGTGTGGAGACGCATCAGGTCGTCTTTCAGAGCAAGTTTTTACGCATCTGTTCCTTTATAAAGTCTGTATTTGTTATAACTGATATAGGTAATAGCGCCAACGAACGAATAAGAGAACGCATCCCGTGCTGCATATGCATGATGGGCTTATATCAGTATTTCATTATTGTCAATGATGAGATAAATTATTCGACACTGGGGTTGAATATAATCTTCATGAACTGTTTCTGTATAATAACATTACCATAAAGTTTCACGTGTTCTGAATTTCCAAGCTCTAATTACAATATTTATAACCTTAGTCTTCTATTAACTTAAAAAAGTATCCGTGTATGTTTATATATTTTAAAAGATTCTAATTTTGTTTATGTATTGTAAAAGGTTCTAATTTTGTTCATGCATTGTAAAAGATTCTATTTTTGTTAATGTATTGTAAAAGGTTCGATTTTTGTTTATGTATTGTAAACGGTTCAATTTTTATTTATATGTAGTAAAATGTTCTAATTTTGTTTATGTATTGGAAAAAGATCTATTTTTGTTTATATATTGTAAAATTTTCTATTTTTGTTTATATACTGTAAAAGGTTCTATTTTTGTTTATATATTGTAAAAGTTTCTATTTTTGCTCATGTTTTGTAAAAAGGTTCTATTTTTGTTTATGTATTGTAAAAAGTTCAATTTTTGTTCATGTATTGTAAAAGGTCCTATTTTTGTTTACGCAATGTAAAAGGTTCTATTTTTGTTCATGTTTTGTAAAAGGTTCAATTTTTGTTCATGTTTTGTAAAAGGTTCTATTTTTTATGACTTACAAGTTTTTGTAATAGTTTAAATAAATTCACTCAACATGACACTAATTGTATCAGATAATCACGTAAATAGAGTAAAATTAGTTTCATTCAGCTTCAAAGATCTAAAAATGGGCACGCAGAGTGCAAAGAATACGCTTTACAGTGGAAAGTAACTAATACAAGTGATGATATTTTTTCTTGCGTGTATCCTATTTGTTTAATAATGAAATATTTTTTATGTCGAATAAATTTAATTATATCGATACGATAATTTAATAAACGATATTTCTTTTCCGTGCAATATTTTTCATGAGAAAAGTTGTTTTTATCAAAATCAACATGATCCAAATTTAAGTGCGAATAATTAAACCTTTTTCATTGTTTACACGGGTAACACTAAAACGTTGTGCCTGCAAGCAAACTTGTTGCCGAAACGATAATAGAAAACTGCACATGACAACTTAATCTGTCATTTTCGTGCTAGTTGTACATCTATATCTTTACAGATCCATGGCCACTAATCGAAATTTTCGAAATTGGACTTTTCTTCATTTGGATTAAGAAAGACAAATCAAACAACTAAATATGGCCGGAGGGAATTTTTTTATTGTATTCATTTGATATTCAATGGGTTTTTTATTAAATAAATCATTTTCCATAAAATTCAACAGTTTATTTTTTGTTATCATTCCATGGTGTTGCAAAATAATAATTATTTGTCCATATAACAACTGTTAACAACAAATAAGAAGCAAATTATTTATACGCACCATTGGAGAATGGTATGAAATTTAAACCAAGAGACTCTTAACAGTCGAAGCCACGTGATCCTAATTCAAAAACCATTTTTTTTTTCTGCTGTGATCAATCTGTTAGCGGGCATCCATGACACACTTCCAGTTTCACTTTCATTGCAGTATAATGTCATATTTTTTTCCTCGCTTTCCTCTTATTGGTTAATATCTGCCTCAAATGTATTTATATCTTATTTTTTGTAAATAGTAAATTATTCATACCGCCTCCATTCCATGGCCATTCAAATTTCGGTAAAATCCGTGTGACTCACAATGATTGCATTTCTACTAGAAGATTTGGGCTGTTAGCTTGCCAGCAATATCTCAGATATGATTGTCACAGATTTATTAACGAATGTTCTAGCAGAAACTCTCATGCACTGAAAATCTCAGTGCTTAAGAAAAAAAACCGAAATGATGAATCAATTGACACTAACTTTCATTTTTCAAAATATATAAGTATTCAAATCCAGAATTAAGCATGAAAAAGAAAGAAACTTTTTTCAACGAAAATAAAAATCTCCTAGAAGTGGAAAAATAAATCAATTCTTATATAACTTCTATTTGATATTAACGGAGTTCCGAGTCGATGAATCGTCATAAAATATAAAAAGGAAACTGCTAAAATCATCTGAAAAAACCCTGGCACAACTAATATTTTATATTAAATCATCATAGAATCAGAACGGTATTGTGTCCCATGTGTAGTGTATGTTAATCTGTTGACAGATCTTCTGGATCTCTTTGTCACGTTGCCAAATTCCTGAGATTCACCGATTTCGGAATGTAATTCTATGATAGATAAGGTTGTTTATCTCTCTAGATCTGGTATCTTTTTTCTTTATTCATCTGATTTCCAATCTTGATGCATCCGATGTGTTTTCATACTGTGGTTAAAGCAGCAAGTCAGACTGGGCAAAAGTGGCTAGCACATGTCATGTTAAAATTCTTAAACCTCAGACCAAATCATTTAGGAAAATTTAAGTAGCAAATTTTCAGATTGACCACAACAAAAATTGTAATGATTTCGAAGAAAGTGGAATAAAAAGGGAAGAAAATAACTGTCGACTGCAGCCATTTTACTCGCATGAAGAAATGATTTGAATTGGTGAGAATTTTTTTACTGACTGCGTGTACACAGTGAGCTTTTACATTTCACATTTAAAAAAATGATTTTAAATTCTGTCACATTGTTCCCATTAGCTGAAATGAAGATTACACGAAAAGCAAATCCTCATCCACAAGCCTGAAGACAAATGTAGATTCCTTTTGTCTGGAGATATAAGGAAAAGAACATTTCGCCCTCTATTTTCATTAGGATTGGAGCTAAAAGAATGAAAGAGTGTGGTTGAGACTGCAAATGTCGAGAGCTTACCAACAAAGTGTAACGTTCAAGGGAAAAAAGATAATTTTAGTTAAGGGGAGGGGGTGGGGTGGAAAATCAATTTTTAGCTCATATAGTCTGAGCAATTGTAGCTATCAAAAAGCTTTCAAATACAAAAGTTGTTCGTTATGATAAAGCAATAATTCGCCTAATTTAAATTTTCTATCTATCTTCAATCGTAAAGGAACTATGAGGAAATGAAAATTTAACCTCCCCCACCATTTTCACCCCCTTTAAGCTGGATGGTACACAAAACATGTACACAAAATTAAAGGAAATCAATATCATACTAAGAAAGCCAAAACAAAGATAAACTCAGAGGTAATCGAAAGAAAAAAGAAAAAAAGCTAACAAGGAATCCATTTTAGACCACTTTTTCAAGGGCTAAGGACTTTATTCGAACTCATTTTTCTAGTTGATTGTTTTTAAGCGCTACACAAAACTAACTTCATTCGTAATAAATTACTTTCTCTTGCTTGCGGTTCACAGCTGTTGGTGAATTATTTTGACAATTTCTTTCTCACGTTATGGGTGCAGCCACTTCGCCAAACATGGATTCTTCTCGCGGATGCAGCGTCTACTTTGCATTCTGGCGCATAATTACACAAATTCTGAAACGGGCCCCCACCATTAGTAGTCAAGTTTTCTTTCTCGCCTTTTTTGAGAAGGGGCTGTCTTTGGGTGATTTATGAGTGCTCGCCCAAAATATGCAAATCATTGTTTGGTCTTTGTTCGAGAGACTCTCATAGATCACGAATTGGGTACGAGAAAAGCGCGCACGGCCTCTCTTTAAATGAGTTCCGACGCGCGCCGCAAAACTGCGCCGGGGAATTTATTACGCTTCACATGCAAAGAAGCGAGCTTCTTTTTATTCTATGCGTCCTCTTTTTGCTTCTGCCATTTTTCTGGGAAAGCAGCACGCGGTGTTTGGTACAATAAACAATGAATCGCAATCAATTTTCCGAAAGTCTCGACTGAAGTCACTACTACAAAATGAATTCGTGCGAAACGCCGCGTTTAAGAGTTCCGAAGCCCATTTACGAATTTATTAATCTTATAACTCCTGTATATTGCGCTTCTCAACCAAGTGAATATAATTCTCAGGCTAACAGAGCGGAGAAACGACTAAATTTCTTTCTTACTCCGTATTCTGTGGCGGAAGAATAGCTCTTTGCTTGCTAAAAATCCATTTCGCTGCGAGTAAAAATTCCCTTTTGCATCCAGCAAGACAGGCTTTGTCTGTTTTTCTCGTTGCGCATTGTATTCAGAATATTCCCTTGCATACAAAAAATAATCTTGGGTTTATACAATGATTGGAAAATTGCTAGAGTCTATGTGTATTACACAGGGTGCCAGACTTATCGTGAACAATAGCTAATTTCTAAACCATTAGGGATAAACATATAGTTCCAATTGAAAAAATTCTTTAAATGAAGGGAAGAATTACAATATATGTGTTTTGAGTGAATAAATATATTCCTGAAAAAGTTACGAATTCTAACTTTTTATACAGTCCCATCAGTCATATTTAGTAAATTTTTTTTGACACTCTAATATTTTAAACCAAAACAGTCCCACTCTTCTGCGACTAAAACTGACCGATTTATAGAGCTTTGAATATCGCTGACTCAGACCACTTTACACCATTTCAATAGCCGTCTTGAAGGCGATCCACCAATCAATGCACAGCACTTGCTCGACGAGGCCGCGGATTGGTTAAAAATCATGAAATTCGAAGCTCCAATGACTCGCTCAGTTTTAGTCGCAGAAGAGTGGGACTTATTTTGTTTAAAATGTTAAAATGTCAAAAATATTTAACTAAATATGATTTATAGGACCGGGAGACCCTGTAACAAGTTAGAATTCGTATTTTTTTTTTCAGAAATATATTTAGTGACTCAAAAAACATATATTATAATTCTTCCCTTCATTTAAAGCATTTTTCCTATTCGAACTATATGTCTATCTCTAACGGTTTAGAAATTAGCTATTGTTCACGATAAAGTTATTAATGGTTCAATTGATTGTAATGATATAATGAGCTCAATAGATTTCGCTGTGCCCGCTAGATTTTTAAGAAACCAGAGTTCCTTTTCAAATTTATATTCAAAATTTAATTATATTAACAGGTTCTCCTTATATAGGTTTTATATAATTTTTAACACGTTCTCTGATGAACTTTATATTTTTAATATGTCTCTTGGTGCTTTTAAGTCGAAATGTTTGCATCTTTTAAATACACGATATGTTTTATTTTGCCTTTCTACAACATTTTTTATTTTTATGCTATTTGATTTTCCGTGTTCTTATGTATTCGACCCGTTTTTTGGCGCCGTGTTTGATTTATATTTATCTTAAGTGTTGCATTTTTTTTAATCTCAAGTGTGTATTTACGTTTTTACATTTTTAAACTCCTGGTGTGTTTTTATTTGACTCGGTGTTTGCGTGTTTTGACTTTTTGACCCTTGCCTTTTGGAAATGAATTTTAATTTTTTTTAAAAATACGGCCTTTGGTGTCATAGTGTGTCTTAAAGTTTGTGATTATGTGTTTTCGTTTTTAATTATATATACGTTTGCATAAGTTTTATGATTTTATGTATTCTCTGTGGTCTACTTTTTGCTTTCTAGGCATATTTTTTATTTACTCATCGTGACTTTTGTTCTTTGTGTGTTTGTCAGCATTCTGTCAATGGAGTTTTCTCTGTAGTGTGCTTTTCTTTAAATAAATAAATAAGTGTGGACACCCAGTATCATATCTAGAATATTTGTGCTCGCCTAAGGCGGGTTTTTAGACTGCAAACTTTATTTCAGAACTGATTTTAAGAGATTTAGTCTCAAAAGATGTTATACAAAATCCCATGCACATTGACTGAGTGTATAAGAAATAAATGAAAAATAGTACCAAAAATTACCTTCCTATTGATATCAATTGAGTTGCTTTACAATTTGTTCTCTAATCTTAATAAATTTTAAAAAATATTTTTTGGCATAATTTACAACAATACTTTATATTATTGAAACGAAATTCAATCCGTTTTCATTGTTGAAACAAATATTTGATTGCTTGTTTCTCTCTCATTGTTGAAAGCTGAGTTAATATTCTTATGCAATCATCGATTTCCTCGTTCAATAATGACGCAGACAAAAGGGGCGGGGTTATTTTAAGCTCCGCCCGGCGTTAGAGACATCTCTGGTCCTTTCTAGAGCTCATCCTACTCACTGTGTGTCTCCCCTCTCTGCATAGTAATATCTTCCAAAAGTGCAAATCTCGGGTTTTTTATAAACGAACAATAGTTCCATGAAATGGTCGATAAAATACGTATTTTGTAAAATCCATAAATGAATCAAAACAGTTATTGTTATCTACAAACTACTGCATGTTCTCGGATTCCGAAACCCTCCGAGCTATTACGCATGCGCCATGCGGAGTTATTTTCACCAAAATAGGGGGAAAGTGAAAAATAGAGAGGGAGATGTTTACATTTTACTTAGTGTAACCTAACAAGAAATCTCCGGAAATCCGCTAATCTTAATCACTGCCTGAGACCTCTTTCCGGAGTAAAATCGTCCAAAAATGCTAGTCGTGGGTTATTGAAACGATCCGTAAGTGAAAAGCAAAAGAAATGATAAGAAAAGCATTTAGGAAAGAAAAAATATCAATAATCTCTTTTCGAACTTTCAGAGACCGACAGGCATACGTTTCATCAATATAAATAAATGTCAACAACGTAGGCAGCTTTCAGACTGGTTATTGAAGAACAGGTCCCCACTGCTCTTACATAATTTTCGTTAAATAAAAGGAACACAATCCGTTGCGGTCAGTTACCATGTCTCTGAGACGTCATACAAGTTCTAGTTATGGCAAAGATCACTTTCTTCTTTATGACGCAGAAAACAGACTTGCATTTACATTAGCTACACGTAGTAGCGATGTGACTTGGATGCATAATATGTGACGAAGTTAGAGAGTTTTCATTTTGTACCCAAGTCCACAATTTCATCCGGGGTACTTCATGCTCAATGCCGTCTTAAATTGAACACGTTGAAAAGTCGATTTTCGGCCAAAATTCCATTTTTTTTTTATTTTGGATGTTTTGGATAGTTTGTTCCTTTACCTTTCTAAAACATATTTACTTTTGTCGGTGAGTTAATTAGAAGATGAGATATTAATTATTTTATAACAAATCGAAAACCGAAAGTGGGCGTTTAATTAACCGAAAGTTGTCATTTAAAGGGACAGAAACTTGTCAAAAATTCTTTTAAACTGCATTTTTTTAAGTTAAAATCATGTTAGTATATTTTTAGGATTTTTTTATGTTTAGATACTTAATTGACATCTAGCATGTTTGAAGTTTTGGGGAATTTCCTCTGAAAAGCAGCAGAGATTCAAGATTTTTGTAAATTTGTGATAATTTATACTCAAAAATCATACTCTAATATTAATCTTTTATTAAATTCGAATCTAAAAAACATATTTTGGTGTTTCTATTTCACAATTTAAAAAAAAGTGCTCCGAACGTGTTCGGATACCTTAACAAATTTAAGCCTGAGGGCTAGAGAAATCTTATGTCCTATCAGAACCGTAAATAGGAATTTGAGATATATGCCCGTCGTAGCAGTTATAGTTTGAACATCATTTTTGTATTTAAAATACTCACTCTATACTTTTCAAATTGTAACACATATAATGTACTTTTAATTTTTATTTATTTATTTACAGAAGAAAATGCACATTACAGAAAAGATTTCTTTTTGTAGTGTTGGATGACATGCATTCTACATCAAAAGACAAAAATTGATAGCGTAAAAATCAAAGACAATACGAATAAAGGTGCATTATTGCACAACTAATTTTAAGACATTAAACATATTAAGAAGGCAAAAGTGATAGACAATTCATTTTCAAAGCCTTAAACGATATTTGAAAAATATCGAAGTCTTCAGAAAACTTGTTAAAAATTTTGTAAAATTTATACAATGAGAAATTTTAAATATAATTAAATTTTACTTATATACAGTAAGACACTCTGTATAAGTCTGTCAAGGGACTGGCCTAAAAAGTCGTATAATCGAAATTTTAGTAAACAACCTTGATTATTGCAAATTTAATACGCAAATTCATTTAAAAATATTCATTTTTAGGTTTTTTTTAAGATAGTACTAATATATTCTACATAGTGTAGAAAAAATATATAATAAAGACAAGGTAACAATAATAGGAGCAATTTAACTGGTGAGCGCAAGTGCTGCATCATCCAGGAAAAAATGCGAAGATAAAGGTATTAAAACAAAATAAGAAAAGTTTCAACTGTGATAGAGGTAAAAATACAATAATATTAACAGAAAACGAATGAATGGATCCGATGGATGATTTCTTTGAAGCCTCCATCCATGCAGATTCAAAATTAGAATAGGATTTCTGTTGAGGAAAACGACTTTAAGGTCGAAATTAAAATTTTGCTCTCAGGCCTGAACCTATTCCGGAAAAAAATTGGAAAACAAATAAGGAGGAAAACATTTATCTACAAAGAAGAAATTCAAAACAGTCTTTTAAACATAGTCTTTGAAAAAGGGAATATCTTTTTGGAAATTCAAATAAAATTGTTCAGTCACTGAATGAAACGTATCTCATTGGTTAATTTCATGACGTAGCCGAGGTTACGGCACTAGTCGAAGTTGATTGGTTGTTACAATCTATATGTATTTTGTTAACTTGTGTTTTTATGATAAGCAGTCGAATGAATGGCTGTCCGTGAGTGTGTAAGCTGCAAGAAAGCAGCATGTTTCTTTTAAGTAACTGTATTAAAGCTATTTTTTATTTTAAAACTAACTGCCTGGTATCTGCGTTAACTCTGCAACATTACATTCCCGACATGCCAACATATCTTACCTGTCTTGATTGTGGAATGAAATGACGCTTAACAAAGCAAACTTTGTTTATAGGTGTGCGCACCTATCTCTTTCTACATATTGTAGAATATACTAGTTATTCATGGTAAATTAAACATTTACCATAGAAGTGAGAAAATTCTACCTTTGCTGCATATCTCAGTACTAATTACACATATCTGATATGATTTATATACATTCAGGTAGGCTTTAATTTTAAAAAATCTATAATTCTCGTCTGACTTGCTGATTGCCTCTGAATATTAAGTACAGCATTATGAATCGAATTAAGTTCTTTGAATTTTTTTAACAAAATAAATAAGTTCGAAGTTCTCCAATGAAATCCATTACTTCTTTAAAGGAAGGAGGCATAATTTCTTCAAATTCTTTCGTCGCTTATATTATCATCAGACAATTTATATTCTATTAATTTTTGAAATGTGAATAATTACGAAGTCACGATTTCTTTATCACAGTTCATTTACTAGAAAGGAGGACATTTTCACAGTTTAGAAAGAGGGAAAAGGACGTATAATCGAAGCTTTGCGTCGTATAAACGAAGTAGTTTATCACCGCAATGAATGCGAATGAATCGAGACGGTGCTGAAACGACGTATAAATGTAAAAGACGTATAAACGAGAAACGCATAAACGGTGCTTTAGTGTATTTTCAAATAATTGGTTATTTCCAAGATTATGGTTGACACAGCAAAATGAATAAAATTAAGTAAGTCAATGCAGTCGATCATCCGATTGATGCTTTTATTGTTAGCTTTCTCATCGTCAAATGACGTTGAAAGCTCAGCAGAGCAACCATTAATAGCGTCAGTGGAATCTTAAAGACATTTTTGGTAGAATGGTTGGTTGATGTGGAAGACTTCTCAGAAGGCAACATACATTGCTGATGACAAACATTTATTGATGAACTATATACAAATGAGAAAACATTGTGGACTTCAAAAGTCACACTTCAAATTACACACCGGTCACATCGGTTCTTACTACCAAGTGATTCACAGAGAAAGAGTACGCACTAATATTCACCCTTTCTGGGCGATTTACATATTACCGATGCCATCCCGCACAGTGGAAGTTACCGAAAGAAAATCTGATTAGTCGCTCGTCAGATGACGTCATATTACTATCAACAGTTTGTTTACATTTTTCCACTGTGCGAGATGGCGTCAGCCCGTTTATCTCGAAGTTGATAAGAATTTATGATTCTAATGCCAACATTTATAATAAGAAAAGAGCATTTCGGGTCCTCGCCGTAGATTTTTCGTGGAAACGTCAAGATAAAATCATAAATGAAGTATTTCGTATTAATATGTAATTTAATTATCAGTCTCTTTAATACAATATTTACACAGAGTAGTATAATGGTTACAGAATAGATAAATCACAAGCTACCACAGACCCTTGCTACATGCGATAAACTTGCTATTTATCTATTCTGTAACCATTATACTACTTTGTGTAAATATTGTATCAAAGAGATTGATAATTAAATTACATATTTGTACGAAATACTTGTTTTATGATTTCATCCCGAAGTTTTAACGAAATCTCTACGGCGCAGACACGAACTGCGCAATTCTTATGCTTTATTAAGAGTATCTTTTCAAGGCGCCATCTGTTGACAGTGATTTATCTATTCTGTAATCATTATAATAGAAAGGAAAAAATATTCAGAAGAAAAAAAGAAGAAGTAAACAATGATGATAACAATACACCTTTCTGCGTGCCCAACGCAGCACCATCCAGTGATTGCATCAACAATATTGTCTTACAATTAAGCAACAAATCACTATAGAATTAAACAACAAAAAATTCTCTAATAATTAAAATAATTAAAACACATAAAAGAAAACAAATAGAACTCCGGTGGCGAGTGGTTTTGAAAAAGTTCGCCATTCAAGTTCTCTTCCATTTCTTCCATTTTGATTGCATTTTCTTTTATTTTCTAATTGTTGGCGCGTGAATAGGTGTATTGTTATCGCTATTGTTTACTTCTTCTGTTTTTCTTCTGTATGTTTTTTCTTTTTTTTGTTTTCTATTATGTGTATTTGTATTTTATTAGAAGTTGCTGCATATGCGACATTCTGTATAATACAAAAGTTTTAATTAATTTTTAATATCTCTTGTTAAATTTTATTAATTATAACTGTAATCATTATACTACTCTGTGTAAATATTGTATTAAAGAGACTGATAATTAAATTACATATTAATACGAAATATTTGTTTCATGATTTTATCCCGACGTTTTAACGAAAAATCTACGGCCCGGACCCGAACTGCGACTTTCTTATGATTTATTTATAGTAGCTTCTGATGGCGCCATCTGTTGACAGTACATAGAACTACATTTCGCGTATGCGCAGAAAAATATTATTTACTACAAATGCTCATATTTCCTTTAATATTCAAATTTTAGAATTCAAATGTTAATACAATGTTTGTTCTATGTATTGTTAAATATTCTGGAAATTTCGTACAATTCGAAAGAAAACTCTGCTTGTTATATTCAAAACACATGAGGAGTTTGAAATTTTCACTTTAATACCGATTTTCGCTTATATTCTGATAAATATTTTTATTGTCTCACTTTGTGTCCAAGGAATACTCTTCACGCTCTTTAAAATGACACCAGAATCTACCTCCTAGCTAAGTGCGTTTCCACGCTACACTTATTTATAACCTTACATAAAGCTAATTCATAACGATCACGCGCATGCGCCTACACTGGTACGATGACGAACTCTTACAGATATGATCTATCCGTTGTGAGGTCAACCATTCTTTTCGCATTATTAGTCTCGTAGTTATTAGCGATTCAAATCTGACGGTATTTTGTCACTCAAGAAAGTTCGACCGATTATCAATGTAACGAGCGGAAAGACGTTTTCACGTCAAAAGAAAAGGAACAGCATACATGAAAGATCGCGTCGGAATTTCAAGAATATGCTTTAATATAGTGTTCGATATTGTGATTAAAGAGCAAAATTTGATACACTGCTACGATATTACGATTCAGCGTGCAGATACCTACTTTGTCATAGACAAATGCAGTCAACTTTCGCAAGTATAATTTATAATTTTTCTCACTGTTTGTCTCTGTATGAATAGTTTTCAACTGATATATATTTCCATGTAACAATATAAAGTCAATGGCTTTCAACTGATATATATTTTCATGTAACGTTATAATGTCGATGGCTTTCAACTGATATATATTTTCACGTAACGTTATAATGTCGATGGCTTTCAACTGATAAATATTTTCATGTAACGTTATAAAGTCGATGGCTTTCAACTGATATATATTTTCATGTAACATTATAAAGTCGATGGCTGTCTCGTTACAAGCCCTCAATATATTTTTACTTTTATCAAATGCAAAATTTTAATTAAATAATTTTGGTTCAATTTAAATAGTTTTTATTTGAATAAATTTTGGTCCTAAATTTAAGAAAATCAATATACAATTGAACCCCGCTAATCCGAAATTCCAGTTAATCCGAACCGATTTTATTTTCAAAAATTATATGTAATTGAAAAGATTATCTGAAAAGATTTAAATATACATACTAAACACAAAAAAGTACTTTTTCAGTTTGCATAATTTTGTACACATTGAAGAAACTAATGCAAAAATTCAAGGATCACATTTACATT
The DNA here is from genome assembly GCA_013235015.1 of Araneus ventricosus. Lineage (NCBI taxonomy): Eukaryota > Metazoa > Arthropoda > Arachnida > Araneae > Araneidae > Araneus > Araneus ventricosus. The sequence goes on along the minus strand of BGPR01028099.1, from coordinate 4,286 downwards.
TAATAAAAACACATTACATAAACACATCACATACACATTTACAGTGGAGTCTCCATATAACGAAATCGCTTGGTTCCAATTGAAAAATTCGTTATAGAGAAAATTTCGTTATACGGAGATTAGAGATTTTTGCAGTTATTTAAGTAAATGTTCCAAACTTTTCAATAGGTGCGATAAGTTCAAATGTATTTAATTATGATTTTCATTTAAAAATGAGGTAATATATATTATAAATTTGTTAAAATTATACTAATTTTTATTGTATAAACAAAATGCTCAAAAGTTAAGACAATTCACCAATTTAGAGAATAATTTGTACTAGTATGTACTTACGTTTATTTTACTTGAAAAATTCAGTTATTTTACTTTTCTTTGCATTTCGTGATGTTAAATTTTCAGAAAAATTTTCACATTTTAAGAGCAAGTGGTTCCAGAAACAGGCACTTGTGAGCGAATTGGTTGCACAGAAATTATCAACTTTCTTCAAAAATGACAAAAATCGAAAAGATAAACCTCTGAAAAAATTCGTTATAGGGAGACAACCACTTCGTTATACGGAGAATATTTTGAATGTTATTTAACATTCCGATTAAAAATTTCGGTATAGGGAGAAATTCGCTGTAGAGAGACTTCGTTGTAGGGAGACTCTACTGTATATTGACGACCTTTTGGTGTGAAGAAATTTGTTAGATTTGTCTAACGAAGAGATGCTATTCTCGACGTGGAAGCAATATCATGCCAACGTCTCATAAACATAATGTGTATTGATGTCACATTTTCACTCTGCTCTATGTATCGCAGTGCTATTTCTAGCGCATTTGCAGCTTCAGAATGGGAAACGAGCACATTCTGTGGCTCATCAGTTTCTTCTACATCAGAGTCATCTTGTGGCTTACTCTGAACTAAAGAGATGATTTCTTCATCTGTATATAACTGATTGGCTTCAGTGTCACAAGACAACCACTCAGTTGCAGTGTGTTCAGTTGCGTCTTCACAGCCTGGGTTACATTCAATAAGCGGAAGAATTTCTCTTTTTTTGCTTCGGAATTTCGAGTAATCCGAATTTTTTGTAATCCGAACAGGCACCGGTCCCAATTAATTCGGATTAGCGGGGTTCTTCTGTAGTGTTACGATGTTGTTAAGTTGTTTCCCTGACATGCTAATCTTGGCGTCAAACATGGTGCCCATTTTGGCGACTTTGGCGAGAAAAGGAATTTTCTAGAAAAATCCTGAACTGTGGTTCTATCTGCTGAGAGCCAGAAATGTCATGAACTTTCTAGAGATCACTTCATTCCCTATATATTGGCGTCACTTCCTGTTGAAAAGGTATAAAAGCAAGCTCTAGAACCAAGAGCAGTCAGTTGGAGTTTGGTCAGCATTGACTCTGGTGAAGAGAGACATTTGAGCGCTACTGAAAGGGATGTGACTGAGATTTATTGGAGATGTCTCTTGATTATTTATACAAGTGCTGTTCATTTAGTTACCTCCCCTTCGTTAGTGTTTTGCTGAAATTTTAGTAAAATAAAGAGTCATTTATTTTTTATCTTGCTTGCTGGATTGCATTCAAGAATACCCCCAGGCTATTTTTGTAACAATAGTAAATTTTATGGCGTCCTTGAATCAATTCTGCCTATGGGTTACAGAACATTTAGATCAGACAGACGTCACTTTTAGATAAGACGGCAATAATCACGGAGTTTAAGTATCGAAAACCAACCCGGATAACATGTATAACGTTTGAAAGAAACACCAAATCGTATTTTTCTGCCTTTGCCCTCGGTAGAACGTCTAAAAAGAAACTTAAAATATAAATCGCAAACGTAGGATACATATAAAATAATTATTTCTTCGCTTATATATACAAATTTATCTCAAATTTTGAAGGTTTTAATTGAAAAATATTAATTAAGCCTGGAGATAAAAGCTAATTTAAATAGCTAAATTATTATGATAAAAAATGGAATATTTGATTTCATATCTCAAACGATATTTTTCTCGACATTTGAAAAATTAAATTACTTCGAACAATTAAAAAAACAATTGCATAAATAAAAATTTCATACAATTTCTAAGATAATTTTTCTAAGGCGATAGATAGTTCTACCAATTTTAATTTCGATAATTCAATGTTGCCATCACTTTTGAGTTGCTTTTTCATTGTTAAAAGTCCTGAAATTCCTCAAATAATTTATAGAATGTTGACGAATAACAAGAATGTCAACAGCTACTTAAAGGAAACTAATACCATTTTTACGAAAATAGTTGACTGCATTTCAGAAGGAAAGTTCGATTATTTGCCATAATTTGTTACGCAGTAATTAATTTAATAAGTGAAATAGTTGACCTTATAAAAGCAATTCTTTTCTTTTTGTTTCTCCTCAAACTTCAAAAACTTTCTCAGCCTCCAGTTTCTCAAATATGCAACACTTTAAAAATGAAACTTCCAAAATAGTTTTAACCACGTAACGCTTTTCCGGGCCGACAAGAACTAAACGACAACCATTCTAGAAAACGAAGAGACACCCTCCCCCTAATCCCCTCAACCACCTGCAATTTAGCAATCCTCCAACTATTCTCTTAAAAGCAAGTTTCCCTCGTCTCACGAAAGTTTTCGAGATGGATCGCAAGAATTAAGCAAACTTAAAAACCCACCAAGTTTCAAAAAGCGATCTCCACCGATAGAATACTCGAGCGGCGGATTTTTCACGCGCCGGCGATCATTACGGCCATCGTTGCCACCGGGAGACAAGAAAGAATCTTCGGAAGACCCTCTTTCCCTATCCGCGAGCGAATTTTTTGCTCCCCGCGAGAGGAAGCGGTCGGATTTTAAGTGATGTTTAAATCTTGACGAGATTAGTTGGTATTCACGCCTTGCTCAAGGAATTAAGATGCTGTAATCGGTTTCTGGGAGCTTGAATTGAATTTGTAATCTCCTCTCACTGCCGGATGAAAGAAGTTTTCGGTGTTGAAGCCGGACTTTTCTTTTCTTTGAGAGTGCTGTTCCACAGCGGGAAACAGTTTGGGAATTGTTTTAATTTATTTCCAAAAGAAATTCTCCTAGCTTCCATGATAACCGTTAAATTGGACTTTGAGGTGCGTGTCGCTTCTCTCTGTCGCACCTGCTTCGATGCTATATAGCGAAGGTAAAAGAGTTTGTTATTTGTAGGTATGTCTTTTGTGTCATCTAATTTATTTCATGCATACTGTAGCTAATACTTCTGTAAACAGTAGAACTCGCCTCCTAAAAAAGAAAAACTAAGATTTAAAACTAAGATAAGGCGAAAACTAAGATTTGTTCCTTATTGCAATTGATTGATTGATTTGAGGGGTTTTTTGGGGATTTTAAGCTGTAAAGGCTATCATCCCCTTATTCACAAAAGGTTCAAATTAAAAGATGTCAAAAAACTTCAGGTTCTGGAGGAAAATATGAAGGTTCTGTTTATTTTCAAAGACTTTTCTTGTAAGTTCCTTAAATCTATAGGTTGTTGAAGAAACAAGTCCAAGTTTGTTCCAGAGATACTACGAATGGTTGAATACCTAGAGCAGTGAAGTAAAATATGATCTAAATTGTTAATAACGTTGCATGTATTACACATTGGATTATCTGAACCTTATTGCAATCTTTAAATGTTTAGCTTTTTTCTTACGAATTTGAATTATTTATACAAGTTTCTGCTTTTATCAGTATCCCAAAAATTATTACTTTTAGTCCTGGCAGCATTAGGGTAGATCAGTGCTAGTTGGGCCGTTTTTTCTTCTAAGAATTTTTTAGAAAAGGGAATTCAAAATTTTCCGTAATTCTAAAAAATTTAAGCTGACACTATTAGTGAACCTTCAGAAATAATTCGCCATAACAAAATTTGAATATATTAGCTAACAGTATTAATTTAAAACCTCTAACTGACACCAAGTCGCTTGGTCCAATCTATCCCGACTGCGGAGTAAGTTAAGTCGCTACTAACATGAAGCGACTATGACAAAACATTCTTCTATATTATTATACTTTATTAATTTAAGTAACGTAGTTGTGTTATTATCCACACTATGTGTACTATATACGAATTTTGCGCATTTCTATTCAATAGAAACTGATATACAACTTTTATGGTCATCGTGAAATAGTATTGTGTAATTATAATCAAAATTGAGTCCGCATGGTTTTTTATAACAAGTATCTTGCATAACAAATCTGGTACAATTCCATTCCACATATTCAGAGATATTTTTATAACGCACATTCTGATAAACCCCGTGTAGCAGCGCGGGTCATCGTGCAACATGCAAAA
>BGPR01028098.1:0-20210 GCA_013235015.1 Araneus ventricosus | reverse complement strand
TAGAATTTACTAATTGACTTTAAGGAAAGTTAAATTTCTTTGAATCTTCTAATTGTTCTAAATGGAAACTAAATTTCTTTCGTAGAATTTACTAACTGACTTTAAGGAAAGTTCCATTTCTTCGAATCTTCTAATTGTTCTAAATGAAAGCTAAATTTCTTTCATTCAATTTGCTAATTGACTTTAATGAAAGTTAAATTTCTTTGATTGAATCTACCGAATACCTTTATTAAAAGTTAAATTTTTTTTGTTAAATTTTAAAATTACATTACCCTTTTAATGAAGAACCAAAAAAGCGCAAGTCTCTTTTATTCGAACTAAAAATACCGTAAACCCTGAAAATGTAACCAAAAATAATACATAATAAGAGTCCCTTCTCAAACTGTCGCCACTCATTATGCATTTTGCGCTGTCCTGTTCGGAATGACAAAAGAACTCACCGAGCGAGTCCGACGGGCCATCACTCTTCCATCACGCGAGGGGGTGGGCAGTGGTTAGCAGATCATTTACATGATAAACGGAACCCTAAAAAACAGGCGCCGAACGCTGATTCACAAATTTCAACTGCCGCTGTTTAGGGAAAAGCACATAAACACCGAATTCGTACGTGACATACATGCGATCGGCTCAGAAAAAACACGCGGCATTATCAACCACCGAACAGGTGTTTGAGGTTAGCGGCCCCTGGGATGTCAAGCTCATGACGCAGACATTGGGAGCCACACGTAGATGGAAAGCGTGTAATGAATTTGCGATGAAAACTAAGTGAATCTTTCTGAAAATTGAATTATTTATAAAACAAAAAAGTCTGTCCACACCCATTATTTAGGTTTATTAAGTTTAAATTTCTATTTACTATTATTAAATTAGAGTATTTTCTATTTAAAATTATTATTAATTGTTATTTTAATATAATACTATAATTTATGAGCTCCGCGTAGATGAAAAACGTGTAATGACAACTTCGTGAATCTTACTGAAAATTGAATTATTTATAAAACAAAATCAATTGTCCACAACTATTATTTATGTTTAGTAAGCTTAACTTTCAATTTATAATTATTCAATTATTCTATTATGTCTTTGAATTTAGTACTATAATTTATGAGCAACACGACTGAATGAAAATTTTGTAATGAAAACTTCGTGAATCTTACTGAAAATTCAATAAGTTATAAAACAAAAAAATCTCTCCACGGCTATTATTTAAGTTTATAAAGTTTCTATTTACAATTATTAAATTCGTTCATTAGTTTTTAATGTAATACTATAATTTATGAACTTCGAGACTGGATCAAAAGCGTGTTATAATTTTGTAATGAAAACTTCGTGAATCTGTCTGAAAATTTAATTATTTATAAAACAAAAAAATTTGTCCACAACTGTTATTTCGGTTTAATAAGCTCAAATTTCAATCTGAAACTATTAAATTAGTTTATTAGTTGTTTTAATATAATACTATAATTTATGAGCCATATTGGATGTTCAGCGATGAAAAACTAGAACTTAACTGATAATCTTGATACATGTAAGGCATTGAGAGGCAAAATTTCATGAAAGAAAAAATTAGAAAAATCACAGAAAAAATTAGATCTACAAATGATTATCGTATTCATATAAAAAATCTATAAATATTCGAATGTTTCAAAGACTTTTGTTCTTACTTGTTCTTACTTAACTCTTACTTGTCTTGTAAGCGTTATGACGTCTGTCCGCGAGAATTATACGTCGTTGAGATGCTTCCCTGATTGTGGTTTAATTGAGTTATTTTAACTCTCCATTTTGCAGCAACACGACAGCTAATTTGGGATGGACATCTCTATTTGATAACTCTGACTTGATCATGGTCAGACGACGAGGACAACATCTGAGTCGGCAACCCTTGCCAAAACTTCCGTGCCTCAGCAGCGGGAGTACATTTAGTTCCGAAGGATTTAACAAACATCAGACCAGCTTACAAGGCGGTTCTTCTAGGGATGTTTCGAACCTGGAGCCTTCCGGCACCGAAGCTGGGACATTTCCTCCAAGTCATCGCGGCTCCTGCGAAATACTTGCGGAGTTAGACGCATATAGCGTAGCATTTCAAAAGAGTACCTTATGAAGGCATTGCAGTACAGTCTTGTTATTTGACAATACATTTTCACTCACATTTTTTAACGTAGGACTACGTTCCTCCCATTGGGGTCTCAGGAAGGAATTTGATTCAAACGCCAAAACGCCTCAAAAGACATTGTATGGGAGATCCTCTATATCTCGGTAACTACGTATGTAAAAAACATAACTAATGTTTTATTTTAGAGATAATGGGTAACAAAAGAAGTTGCAAAAAGAATTTGAAAATCGGAATTGTGATTCAGCGACTACTGAATCGCAAAGTTAGGCAAAACTACGCGTTAATTGGTGACGTCACACGCATGAGGTGCGCGCGCACAATTGGCTGACGCTCTCGCTTGCCAGTTTTAACGAGCGAGATTTCGTGATTGCGTTGAAAAATTTCGTTGGGGAATTCATATATTGATTCAACTTTCACAAGAAGCATTATTTCCGAATTATTAAATTATGTATGTTACTTTTAATATCCTCACCGATCCTACACAGAATTGTAACATATCCACGCACGATTGAAGAGTTCAGAACAAAAGAATTGACATTGTAATATAGTTTATTAAGAAATAAAACAATTTTCATTGTAACCTTAGTTTTATTTTATTTCGCCAATTTTCCATACATTAGTATTTCAGAAAAACAAAAGAGAATTGAGAGTTACTTCGAGGAACAAAAGAGAATTGAAAGTAACTTCGAGAAACAACAGTATCGCGAGTAACTTCGAGAAGTAAAAGAGTAACGCGAGTAACAAAGAGAATCCGAGAAGCTTCGAGAAACAAAAGAGAATCGCGAGTAACTAAGAGAAACCAACAAACTTCGAGAAGCAAAAGAATCACGTGAGTAAAGTAGTCCTACGCCTTTAACATCAGCGGCTGTTTGAAAAAGACAGCATCCCGTCAATTTTTTTTCTGAATGAATTAAACAATGTAAAGTGAGAAATGTACATTGTAGTTTGCATTAACCACAGGTGACTGTTTGTTAAGGGTTTTAAAGGGCTTCAAGGTCAAGTGAGCATGTGGAACTAAGCTATAAATGAGTGTTGCTGCAGACTCCATGCTGATAAGACTGCTGTGGTAGTGCCCAACTGAAATTTTTAAATAATACATAATTACGAATAAGCTATAGTCTTTAACTGCTTAGTAAGCTTTAAATATGATGCTCTCTCATTTAGTGCATGTAGTAAGTGATATTTAGACTCCCAATGTCGTATTTATGCATTATTATTTTATTTTACTTGAAATAATGCCTTCACTGGTTTTATGAGTTTCAGGCTCTTTCCAGATACTGTGTGGAGACGCATCAGGTCGTCTTTCAGAGCAAGTTTTTACGCATCTGTTCCTTTATAAAGTCTGTATTTGTTATAACTGATATAGGTAATAGCGCCAACGAACGAATAAGAGAACGCATCCCGTGCTGCATATGCATGATGGGCTTATATCAGTATTTCATTATTGTCAATGATGAGATAAATTATTCGACACTGGGGTTGAATATAATCTTCATGAACTGTTTCTGTATAATAACATTACCATAAAGTTTCACGTGTTCTGAATTTCCAAGCTCTAATTACAATATTTATAACCTTAGTCTTCTATTAACTTAAAAAAGTATCCGTGTATGTTTATATATTTTAAAAGATTCTAATTTTGTTTATGTATTGTAAAAGGTTCTAATTTTGTTCATGCATTGTAAAAGATTCTATTTTTGTTAATGTATTGTAAAAGGTTCGATTTTTGTTTATGTATTGTAAACGGTTCAATTTTTATTTATATGTAGTAAAATGTTCTAATTTTGTTTATGTATTGGAAAAAGATCTATTTTTGTTTATATATTGTAAAATTTTCTATTTTTGTTTATATACTGTAAAAGGTTCTATTTTTGTTTATATATTGTAAAAGTTTCTATTTTTGCTCATGTTTTGTAAAAAGGTTCTATTTTTGTTTATGTATTGTAAAAAGTTCAATTTTTGTTCATGTATTGTAAAAGGTCCTATTTTTGTTTACGCAATGTAAAAGGTTCTATTTTTGTTCATGTTTTGTAAAAGGTTCAATTTTTGTTCATGTTTTGTAAAAGGTTCTATTTTTTATGACTTACAAGTTTTTGTAATAGTTTAAATAAATTCACTCAACATGACACTAATTGTATCAGATAATCACGTAAATAGAGTAAAATTAGTTTCATTCAGCTTCAAAGATCTAAAAATGGGCACGCAGAGTGCAAAGAATACGCTTTACAGTGGAAAGTAACTAATACAAGTGATGATATTTTTTCTTGCGTGTATCCTATTTGTTTAATAATGAAATATTTTTTATGTCGAATAAATTTAATTATATCGATACGATAATTTAATAAACGATATTTCTTTTCCGTGCAATATTTTTCATGAGAAAAGTTGTTTTTATCAAAATCAACATGATCCAAATTTAAGTGCGAATAATTAAACCTTTTTCATTGTTTACACGGGTAACACTAAAACGTTGTGCCTGCAAGCAAACTTGTTGCCGAAACGATAATAGAAAACTGCACATGACAACTTAATCTGTCATTTTCGTGCTAGTTGTACATCTATATCTTTACAGATCCATGGCCACTAATCGAAATTTTCGAAATTGGACTTTTCTTCATTTGGATTAAGAAAGACAAATCAAACAACTAAATATGGCCGGAGGGAATTTTTTTATTGTATTCGTTTGATATTCAATGGGTTTTTTATTAAATAAATCATTTTCCATAAAATTCAACAGTTTATTTTTTGTTATCATTCCATGGTGTTGCAAAATAATAATTATTTGTCCATATAACAACTGTTAACAACAAATAAGAAGCAAATTATTTATACGCACCATTGGAGAATGGTATGAAATTTAAACCAAGAGACTCTTAACAGTCGAAGCCACGTGATCCTAATTCAAAAACCATTTTTTTTTTCTGCTGTGATCAATCTGTTAGCGGGCATCCATGACACACTTCCAGTTTCACTTTCATTGCAGTATAATGTCATATTTTTTTCCTCGCTTTCCTCTTATTGGTTAATATCTGCCTCAAATGTATTTATATCTTATTTTTTGTAAATAGTAAATTATTCATACCGCCTCCATTCCATGGCCATTCAAATTTCGGTAAAATCCGTGTGACTCACAATGATTGCATTTCTACTAGAAGATTTGGGCTGTTAGCTTGCCAGCAATATCTCAGATATGATTGTCACAGATTTATTAACGAATGTTCTAGCAGAAACTCTCATGCACTGAAAATCTCAGTGCTTAAGAAAAAAAACCGAAATGATGAATCAATTGACACTAACTTTCATTTTTCAAAATATATAAGTATTCAAATCCAGAATTAAGCATGAAAAAGAAAGAAACTTTTTTCAACGAAAATAAAAATCTCCTAGAAGTGGAAAAATAAATCAATTCTTATATAACTTCTATTTGATATTAACGGAGTTCCGAGTCGATGAATCGTCATAAAATATAAAAAGGAAACTGCTAAAATCATCTGAAAAAACCCTGGCACAACTAATATTTTATATTAAATCATCATAGAATCAGAACGGTATTGTGTCCCATGTGTAGTGTATGTTAATCTGTTGACAGATCTTCTGGATCTCTTTGTCACGTTGCCAAATTCCTGAGATTCACCGATTTCGGAATGTAATTCTATGATAGATAAGGTTGTTTATCTCTCTAGATCTGGTATCTTTTTTCTTTATTCATCTGATTTCCAATCTTGATGCATCCGATGTGTTTTCATACTGTGGTTAAAGCAGCAAGTCAGACTGGGCAAAAGTGGCTAGCACATGTCATGTTAAAATTCTTAAACCTCAGACCAAATCATTTAGGAAAATTTAAGTAGCAAATTTTCAGATTGACCACAACAAAAATTGTAATGATTTCGAAGAAAGTGGAATAAAAAGGGAAGAAAATAACTGTCGACTGCAGCCATTTTACTCGCATGAAGAAATGATTTGAATTGGTGAGAATTTTTTTACTGACTGCGTGTACACAGTGAGCTTTTACATTTCACATTTAAAAAAATGATTTTAAATTCTGTCACATTGTTCCCATTAGCTGAAATGAAGATTACACGAAAAGCAAATCCTCATCCACAAGCCTGAAGACAAATGTAGATTCCTTTTGTCTGGAGATATAAGGAAAAGAACATTTCGCCCTCTATTTTCATTAGGATTGGAGCTAAAAGAATGAAAGAGTGTGGTTGAGACTGCAAATGTCGAGAGCTTACCAACAAAGTGTAACGTTCAAGGGAAAAAAGATAATTTTAGTTAAGGGGAGGGGGTGGGGTGGAAAATCAATTTTTAGCTCATATAGTCTGAGCAATTGTAGCTATCAAAAAGCTTTCAAATACAAAAGTTGTTCGTTATGATAAAGCAATAATTCGCCTAATTTAAATTTTCTATCTATCTTCAATCGTAAAGGAACTATGAGGAAATGAAAATTTAACCTCCCCCACCATTTTCACCCCCTTTAAGCTGGATGGTACACAAAACATGTACACAAAATTAAAGGAAATCAATATCATACTAAGAAAGCCAAAACAAAGATAAACTCAGAGGTAATCGAAAGAAAAAAGAAAAAAAGCTAACAAGGAATCCATTTTAGACCACTTTTTCAAGGGCTAAGGACTTTATTCGAACTCATTTTTCTAGTTGATTGTTTTTAAGCGCTACACAAAACTAACTTCATTCGTAATAAATTACTTTCTCTTGCTTGCGGTTCACAGCTGTTGGTGAATTATTTTGACAATTTCTTTCTCACGTTATGGGTGCAGCCACTTCGCCAAACATGGATTCTTCTCGCGGATGCAGCGTCTACTTTGCATTCTGGCGCATAATTACACAAATTCTGAAACGGGCCCCCACCATTAGTAGTCAAGTTTTCTTTCTCGCCTTTTTTGAGAAGGGGCTGTCTTTGGGTGATTTATGAGTGCTCGCCCAAAATATGCAAATCATTGTTTGGTCTTTGTTCGAGAGACTCTCATAGATCACGAATTGGGTACGAGAAAAGCGCGCACGGCCTCTCTTTAAATGAGTTCCGACGCGCGCCGCAAAACTGCGCCGGGGAATTTATTACGCTTCACATGCAAAGAAGCGAGCTTCTTTTTATTCTATGCGTCCTCTTTTTGCTTCTGCCATTTTTCTGGGAAAGCAGCACGCGGTGTTTGGTACAATAAACAATGAATCGCAATCAATTTTCCGAAAGTCTCGACTGAAGTCACTACTACAAAATGAATTCGTGCGAAACGCCGCGTTTAAGAGTTCCGAAGCCCATTTACGAATTTATTAATCTTATAACTCCTGTATATTGCGCTTCTCAACCAAGTGAATATAATTCTCAGGCTAACAGAGCGGAGAAACGACTAAATTTCTTTCTTACTCCGTATTCTGTGGCGGAAGAATAGCTCTTTGCTTGCTAAAAATCCATTTCGCTGCGAGTAAAAATTCCCTTTTGCATCCAGCAAGACAGGCTTTGTCTGTTTTTCTCGTTGCGCATTGTATTCAGAATATTCCCTTGCATACAAAAAATAATCTTGGGTTTATACAATGATTGGAAAATTGCTAGAGTCTATGTGTATTACACAGGGTGCCAGACTTATCGTGAACAATAGCTAATTTCTAAACCATTAGGGATAAACATATAGTTCCAATTGAAAAAATTCTTTAAATGAAGGGAAGAATTACAATATATGTGTTTTGAGTGAATAAATATATTCCTGAAAAAGTTACGAATTCTAACTTTTTATACAGTCCCATCAGTCATATTTAGTAAATTTTTTTTGACACTCTAATATTTTAAACCAAAACAGTCCCACTCTTCTGCGACTAAAACTGACCGATTTATAGAGCTTTGAATATCGCTGACTCAGACCACTTTACACCATTTCAATAGCCGTCTTGAAGGCGATCCACCAATCAATGCACAGCACTTGCTCGACGAGGCCGCGGATTGGTTAAAAATCATGAAATTCGAAGCTCCAATGACTCGCTCAGTTTTAGTCGCAGAAGAGTGGGACTTATTTTGTTTAAAATGTTAAAATGTCAAAAATATTTAACTAAATATGATTTATAGGACCGGGAGACCCTGTAACAAGTTAGAATTCGTATTTTTTTTTTCAGAAATATATTTAGTGACTCAAAAAACATATATTATAATTCTTCCCTTCATTTAAAGCATTTTTCCTATTCGAACTATATGTCTATCTCTAACGGTTTAGAAATTAGCTATTGTTCACGATAAAGTTATTAATGGTTCAATTGATTGTAATGATATAATGAGCTCAATAGATTTCGCTGTGCCCGCTAGATTTTTAAGAAACCAGAGTTCCTTTTCAAATTTATATTCAAAATTTAATTATATTAACAGGTTCTCCTTATATAGGTTTTATATAATTTTTAACACGTTCTCTGATGAACTTTATATTTTTAATATGTCTCTTGGTGCTTTTAAGTCGAAATGTTTGCATCTTTTAAATACACGATATGTTTTATTTTGCCTTTCTACAACATTTTTTATTTTTATGCTATTTGATTTTCCGTGTTCTTATGTATTCGACCCGTTTTTTGGCGCCGTGTTTGATTTATATTTATCTTAAGTGTTGCATTTTTTTTAATCTCAAGTGTGTATTTACGTTTTTACATTTTTAAACTCCTGGTGTGTTTTTATTTGACTCGGTGTTTGCGTGTTTTGACTTTTTGACCCTTGCCTTTTGGAAATGAATTTTAATTTTTTTTAAAAATACGGCCTTTGGTGTCATAGTGTGTCTTAAAGTTTGTGATTATGTGTTTTCGTTTTTAATTATATATACGTTTGCATAAGTTTTATGATTTTATGTATTCTCTGTGGTCTACTTTTTGCTTTCTAGGCATATTTTTTATTTACTCATCGTGACTTTTGTTCTTTGTGTGTTTGTCAGCATTCTGTCAATGGAGTTTTCTCTGTAGTGTGCTTTTCTTTAAATAAATAAATAAGTGTGGACACCCAGTATCATATCTAGAATATTTGTGCTCGCCTAAGGCGGGTTTTTAGACTGCAAACTTTATTTCAGAACTGATTTTAAGAGATTTAGTCTCAAAAGATGTTATACAAAATCCCATGCACATTGACTGAGTGTATAAGAAATAAATGAAAAATAGTACCAAAAATTACCTTCCTATTGATATCAATTGAGTTGCTTTACAATTTGTTCTCTAATCTTAATAAATTTTAAAAAATATTTTTTGGCATAATTTACAACAATACTTTATATTATTGAAACGAAATTCAATCCGTTTTCATTGTTGAAACAAATATTTGATTGCTTGTTTCTCTCTCATTGTTGAAAGCTGAGTTAATATTCTTATGCAATCATCGATTTCCTCGTTCAATAATGACGCAGACAAAAGGGGCGGGGTTATTTTAAGCTCCGCCCGGCGTTAGAGACATCTCTGGTCCTTTCTAGAGCTCATCCTACTCACTGTGTGTCTCCCCTCTCTGCATAGTAATATCTTCCAAAAGTGCAAATCTCGGGTTTTTTATAAACGAACAATAGTTCCATGAAATGGTCGATAAAATACGTATTTTGTAAAATCCATAAATGAATCAAAACAGTTATTGTTATCTACAAACTACTGCATGTTCTCGGATTCCGAAACCCTCCGAGCTATTACGCATGCGCCATGCGGAGTTATTTTCACCAAAATAGGGGGAAAGTGAAAAATAGAGAGGGAGATGTTTACATTTTACTTAGTGTAACCTAACAAGAAATCTCCGGAAATCCGCTAATCTTAATCACTGCCTGAGACCTCTTTCCGGAGTAAAATCGTCCAAAAATGCTAGTCGTGGGTTATTGAAACGATCCGTAAGTGAAAAGCAAAAGAAATGATAAGAAAAGCATTTAGGAAAGAAAAAATATCAATAATCTCTTTTCGAACTTTCAGAGACCGACAGGCATACGTTTCATCAATATAAATAAATGTCAACAACGTAGGCAGCTTTCAGACTGGTTATTGAAGAACAGGTCCCCACTGCTCTTACATAATTTTCGTTAAATAAAAGGAACACAATCCGTTGCGGTCAGTTACCATGTCTCTGAGACGTCATACAAGTTCTAGTTATGGCAAAGATCACTTTCTTCTTTATGACGCAGAAAACAGACTTGCATTTACATTAGCTACACGTAGTAGCGATGTGACTTGGATGCATAATATGTGACGAAGTTAGAGAGTTTTCATTTTGTACCCAAGTCCACAATTTCATCCGGGGTACTTCATGCTCAATGCCGTCTTAAATTGAACACGTTGAAAAGTCGATTTTCGGCCAAAATTCCATTTTTTTTTTATTTTGGATGTTTTGGATAGTTTGTTCCTTTACCTTTCTAAAACATATTTACTTTTGTCGGTGAGTTAATTAGAAGATGAGATATTAATTATTTTATAACAAATCGAAAACCGAAAGTGGGCGTTTAATTAACCGAAAGTTGTCATTTAAAGGGACAGAAACTTGTCAAAAATTCTTTTAAACTGCATTTTTTTAAGTTAAAATCATGTTAGTATATTTTTAGGATTTTTTTATGTTTAGATACTTAATTGACATCTAGCATGTTTGAAGTTTTGGGGAATTTCCTCTGAAAAGCAGCAGAGATTCAAGATTTTTGTAAATTTGTGATAATTTATACTCAAAAATCATACTCTAATATTAATCTTTTATTAAATTCGAATCTAAAAAACATATTTTGGTGTTTCTATTTCACAATTTAAAAAAAAGTGCTCCGAACGTGTTCGGATACCTTAACAAATTTAAGCCTGAGGGCTAGAGAAATCTTATGTCCTATCAGAACCGTAAATAGGAATTTGAGATATATGCCCGTCGTAGCAGTTATAGTTTGAACATCATTTTTGTATTTAAAATACTCACTCTATACTTTTCAAATTGTAACACATATAATGTACTTTTAATTTTTATTTATTTATTTACAGAAGAAAATGCACATTACAGAAAAGATTTCTTTTTGTAGTGTTGGATGACATGCATTCTACATCAAAAGACAAAAATTGATAGCGTAAAAATCAAAGACAATACGAATAAAGGTGCATTATTGCACAACTAATTTTAAGACATTAAACATATTAAGAAGGCAAAAGTGATAGACAATTCATTTTCAAAGCCTTAAACGATATTTGAAAAATATCGAAGTCTTCAGAAAACTTGTTAAAAATTTTGTAAAATTTATACAATGAGAAATTTTAAATATAATTAAATTTTACTTATATACAGTAAGACACTCTGTATAAGTCTGTCAAGGGACTGGCCTAAAAAGTCGTATAATCGAAATTTTAGTAAACAACCTTGATTATTGCAAATTTAATACGCAAATTCATTTAAAAATATTCATTTTTAGGTTTTTTTTAAGATAGTACTAATATATTCTACATAGTGTAGAAAAAATATATAATAAAGACAAGGTAACAATAATAGGAGCAATTTAACTGGTGAGCGCAAGTGCTGCATCATCCAGGAAAAAATGCGAAGATAAAGGTATTAAAACAAAATAAGAAAAGTTTCAACTGTGATAGAGGTAAAAATACAATAATATTAACAGAAAACGAATGAATGGATCCGATGGATGATTTCTTTGAAGCCTCCATCCATGCAGATTCAAAATTAGAATAGGATTTCTGTTGAGGAAAACGACTTTAAGGTCGAAATTAAAATTTTGCTCTCAGGCCTGAACCTATTCCGGAAAAAAATTGGAAAACAAATAAGGAGGAAAACATTTATCTACAAAGAAGAAATTCAAAACAGTCTTTTAAACATAGTCTTTGAAAAAGGGAATATCTTTTTGGAAATTCAAATAAAATTGTTCAGTCACTGAATGAAACGTATCTCATTGGTTAATTTCATGACGTAGCCGAGGTTACGGCACTAGTCGAAGTTGATTGGTTGTTACAATCTATATGTATTTTGTTAACTTGTGTTTTTATGATAAGCAGTCGAATGAATGGCTGTCCGTGAGTGTGTAAGCTGCAAGAAAGCAGCATGTTTCTTTTAAGTAACTGTATTAAAGCTATTTTTTATTTTAAAACTAACTGCCTGGTATCTGCGTTAACTCTGCAACATTACATTCCCGACATGCCAACATATCTTACCTGTCTTGATTGTGGAATGAAATGACGCTTAACAAAGCAAACTTTGTTTATAGGTGTGCGCACCTATCTCTTTCTACATATTGTAGAATATACTAGTTATTCATGGTAAATTAAACATTTACCATAGAAGTGAGAAAATTCTACCTTTGCTGCATATCTCAGTACTAATTACACATATCTGATATGATTTATATACATTCAGGTAGGCTTTAATTTTAAAAAATCTATAATTCTCGTCTGACTTGCTGATTGCCTCTGAATATTAAGTACAGCATTATGAATCGAATTAAGTTCTTTGAATTTTTTTAACAAAATAAATAAGTTCGAAGTTCTCCAATGAAATCCATTACTTCTTTAAAGGAAGGAGGCATAATTTCTTCAAATTCTTTCGTCGCTTATATTATCATCAGACAATTTATATTCTATTAATTTTTGAAATGTGAATAATTACGAAGTCACGATTTCTTTATCACAGTTCATTTACTAGAAAGGAGGACATTTTCACAGTTTAGAAAGAGGGAAAAGGACGTATAATCGAAGCTTTGCGTCGTATAAACGAAGTAGTTTATCACCGCAATGAATGCGAATGAATCGAGACGGTGCTGAAACGACGTATAAATGTAAAAGACGTATAAACGAGAAACGCATAAACGGTGCTTTAGTGTATTTTCAAATAATTGGTTATTTCCAAGATTATGGTTGACACAGCAAAATGAATAAAATTAAGTAAGTCAATGCAGTCGATCATCCGATTGATGCTTTTATTGTTAGCTTTCTCATCGTCAAATGACGTTGAAAGCTCAGCAGAGCAACCATTAATAGCGTCAGTGGAATCTTAAAGACATTTTTGGTAGAATGGTTGGTTGATGTGGAAGACTTCTCAGAAGGCAACATACATTGCTGATGACAAACATTTATTGATGAACTATATACAAATGAGAAAACATTGTGGACTTCAAAAGTCACACTTCAAATTACACACCGGTCACATCGGTTCTTACTACCAAGTGATTCACAGAGAAAGAGTACGCACTAATATTCACCCTTTCTGGGCGATTTACATATTACCGATGCCATCCCGCACAGTGGAAGTTACCGAAAGAAAATCTGATTAGTCGCTCGTCAGATGACGTCATATTACTATCAACAGTTTGTTTACATTTTTCCACTGTGCGAGATGGCGTCAGCCCGTTTATCTCGAAGTTGATAAGAATTTATGATTCTAATGCCAACATTTATAATAAGAAAAGAGCATTTCGGGTCCTCGCCGTAGATTTTTCGTGGAAACGTCAAGATAAAATCATAAATGAAGTATTTCGTATTAATATGTAATTTAATTATCAGTCTCTTTAATACAATATTTACACAGAGTAGTATAATGGTTACAGAATAGATAAATCACAAGCTACCACAGACCCTTGCTACATGCGATAAACTTGCTATTTATCTATTCTGTAACCATTATACTACTT
This sequence comes from Araneus ventricosus, assembly GCA_013235015.1. NCBI lineage: Eukaryota > Metazoa > Arthropoda > Arachnida > Araneae > Araneidae > Araneus > Araneus ventricosus. The sequence continues at coordinate 6,491 of BGPR01028098.1, read as the reverse complement.
TGTGTAAATATTGTATCAAAGAGATTGATAATTAAATTACATATTTGTACGAAATACTTGTTTTATGATTTCATCCCGAAGTTTTAACGAAATCTCTACGGCGCAGACACGAACTGCGCAATTCTTATGCTTTATTAAGAGTATCTTTTCAAGGCGCCATCTGTTGACAGTGATTTATCTATTCTGTAATCATTATAATAGAAAGGAAAAAATATTCAGAAGAAAAAAAGAAGAAGTAAACAATGATGATAACAATACACCTTTCTGCGTGCCCAACGCAGCACCATCCAGTGATTGCATCAACAATATTGTCTTACAATTAAGCAACAAATCACTATAGAATTAAACAACAAAAAATTCTCTAATAATTAAAATAATTAAAACACATAAAAGAAAACAAATAGAACTCCGGTGGCGAGTGGTTTTGAAAAAGTTCGCCATTCAAGTTCTCTTCCATTTCTTCCATTTTGATTGCATTTTCTTTTATTTTCTAATTGTTGGCGCGTGAATAGGTGTATTGTTATCGCTATTGTTTACTTCTTCTGTTTTTCTTCTGTATGTTTTTTCTTTTTTTTGTTTTCTATTATGTGTATTTGTATTTTATTAGAAGTTGCTGCATATGCGACATTCTGTATAATACAAAAGTTTTAATTAATTTTTAATATCTCTTGTTAAATTTTATTAATTATAACTGTAATCATTATACTACTCTGTGTAAATATTGTATTAAAGAGACTGATAATTAAATTACATATTAATACGAAATATTTGTTTCATGATTTTATCCCGACGTTTTAACGAAAAATCTACGGCCCGGACCCGAACTGCGACTTTCTTATGATTTATTTATAGTAGCTTCTGATGGCGCCATCTGTTGACAGTACATAGAACTACATTTCGCGTATGCGCAGAAAAATATTATTTACTACAAATGCTCATATTTCCTTTAATATTCAAATTTTAGAATTCAAATGTTAATACAATGTTTGTTCTATGTATTGTTAAATATTCTGGAAATTTCGTACAATTCGAAAGAAAACTCTGCTTGTTATATTCAAAACACATGAGGAGTTTGAAATTTTCACTTTAATACCGATTTTCGCTTATATTCTGATAAATATTTTTATTGTCTCACTTTGTGTCCAAGGAATACTCTTCACGCTCTTTAAAATGACACCAGAATCTACCTCCTAGCTAAGTGCGTTTCCACGCTACACTTATTTATAACCTTACATAAAGCTAATTCATAACGATCACGCGCATGCGCCTACACTGGTACGATGACGAACTCTTACAGATATGATCTATCCGTTGTGAGGTCAACCATTCTTTTCGCATTATTAGTCTCGTAGTTATTAGCGATTCAAATCTGACGGTATTTTGTCACTCAAGAAAGTTCGACCGATTATCAATGTAACGAGCGGAAAGACGTTTTCACGTCAAAAGAAAAGGAACAGCATACATGAAAGATCGCGTCGGAATTTCAAGAATATGCTTTAATATAGTGTTCGATATTGTGATTAAAGAGCAAAATTTGATACACTGCTACGATATTACGATTCAGCGTGCAGATACCTACTTTGTCATAGACAAATGCAGTCAACTTTCGCAAGTATAATTTATAATTTTTCTCACTGTTTGTCTCTGTATGAATAGTTTTCAACTGATATATATTTCCATGTAACAATATAAAGTCAATGGCTTTCAACTGATATATATTTTCATGTAACGTTATAATGTCGATGGCTTTCAACTGATATATATTTTCACGTAACGTTATAATGTCGATGGCTTTCAACTGATAAATATTTTCATGTAACGTTATAAAGTCGATGGCTTTCAACTGATATATATTTTCATGTAACATTATAAAGTCGATGGCTGTCTCGTTACAAGCCCTCAATATATTTTTACTTTTATCAAATGCAAAATTTTAATTAAATAATTTTGGTTCAATTTAAATAGTTTTTATTTGAATAAATTTTGGTCCTAAATTTAAGAAAATCAATATACAATTGAACCCCGCTAATCCGAAATTCCAGTTAATCCGAACCGATTTTATTTTCAAAAATTATATGTAATTGAAAAGATTATCTGAAAAGATTTAAATATACATACTAAACACAAAAAAGTACTTTTTCAGTTTGCATAATTTTGTACACATTGAAGAAACTAATGCAAAAATTCAAGGATCACATTTACATTTAATAAAAACACATTACATAAACACATCACATACACATTTACAGTGGAGTCTCCATATAACGAAATCGCTTGGTTCCAATTGAAAAATTCGTTATAGAGAAAATTTCGTTATACGGAGATTAGAGATTTTTGCAGTTATTTAAGTAAATGTTCCAAACTTTTCAATAGGTGCGATAAGTTCAAATGTATTTAATTATGATTTTCATTTAAAAATGAGGTAATATATATTATAAATTTGTTAAAATTATACTAATTTTTATTGTATAAACAAAATGCTCAAAAGTTAAGACAATTCACCAATTTAGAGAATAATTTGTACTAGTATGTACTTACGTTTATTTTACTTGAAAAATTCAGTTATTTTACTTTTCTTTGCATTTCGTGATGTTAAATTTTCAGAAAAATTTTCACATTTTAAGAGCAAGTGGTTCCAGAAACAGGCACTTGTGAGCGAATTGGTTGCACAGAAATTATCAACTTTCTTCAAAAATGACAAAAATCGAAAAGATAAACCTCTGAAAAAATTCGTTATAGGGAGACAACCACTTCGTTATACGGAGAATATTTTGAATGTTATTTAACATTCCGATTAAAAATTTCGGTATAGGGAGAAATTCGCTGTAGAGAGACTTCGTTGTAGGGAGACTCTACTGTATATTGACGACCTTTTGGTGTGAAGAAATTTGTTAGATTTGTCTAACGAAGAGATGCTATTCTCGACGTGGAAGCAATATCATGCCAACGTCTCATAAACATAATGTGTATTGATGTCACATTTTCACTCTGCTCTATGTATCGCAGTGCTATTTCTAGCGCATTTGCAGCTTCAGAATGGGAAACGAGCACATTCTGTGGCTCATCAGTTTCTTCTACATCAGAGTCATCTTGTGGCTTACTCTGAACTAAAGAGATGATTTCTTCATCTGTATATAACTGATTGGCTTCAGTGTCACAAGACAACCACTCAGTTGCAGTGTGTTCAGTTGCGTCTTCACAGCCTGGGTTACATTCAATAAGCGGAAGAATTTCTCTTTTTTTGCTTCGGAATTTCGAGTAATCCGAATTTTTTGTAATCCGAACAGGCACCGGTCCCAATTAATTCGGATTAGCGGGGTTCTTCTGTAGTGTTACGATGTTGTTAAGTTGTTTCCCTGACATGCTAATCTTGGCGTCAAACATGGTGCCCATTTTGGCGACTTTGGCGAGAAAAGGAATTTTCTAGAAAAATCCTGAACTGTGGTTCTATCTGCTGAGAGCCAGAAATGTCATGAACTTTCTAGAGATCACTTCATTCCCTATATATTGGCGTCACTTCCTGTTGAAAAGGTATAAAAGCAAGCTCTAGAACCAAGAGCAGTCAGTTGGAGTTTGGTCAGCATTGACTCTGGTGAAGAGAGACATTTGAGCGCTACTGAAAGGGATGTGACTGAGATTTATTGGAGATGTCTCTTGATTATTTATACAAGTGCTGTTCATTTAGTTACCTCCCCTTCGTTAGTGTTTTGCTGAAATTTTAGTAAAATAAAGAGTCATTTATTTTTTATCTTGCTTGCTGGATTGCATTCAAGAATACCCCCAGGCTATTTTTGTAACAATAGTAAATTTTATGGCGTCCTTGAATCAATTCTGCCTATGGGTTACAGAACATTTAGATCAGACAGACGTCACTTTTAGATAAGACGGCAATAATCACGGAGTTTAAGTATCGAAAACCAACCCGGATAACATGTATAACGTTTGAAAGAAACACCAAATCGTATTTTTCTGCCTTTGCCCTCGGTAGAACGTCTAAAAAGAAACTTAAAATATAAATCGCAAACGTAGGATACATATAAAATAATTATTTCTTCGCTTATATATACAAATTTATCTCAAATTTTGAAGGTTTTAATTGAAAAATATTAATTAAGCCTGGAGATAAAAGCTAATTTAAATAGCTAAATTATTATGATAAAAAATGGAATATTTGATTTCATATCTCAAACGATATTTTTCTCGACATTTGAAAAATTAAATTACTTCGAACAATTAAAAAAACAATTGCATAAATAAAAATTTCATACAATTTCTAAGATAATTTTTCTAAGGCGATAGATAGTTCTACCAATTTTAATTTCGATAATTCAATGTTGCCATCACTTTTGAGTTGCTTTTTCATTGTTAAAAGTCCTGAAATTCCTCAAATAATTTATAGAATGTTGACGAATAACAAGAATGTCAACAGCTACTTAAAGGAAACTAATACCATTTTTACGAAAATAGTTGACTGCATTTCAGAAGGAAAGTTCGATTATTTGCCATAATTTGTTACGCAGTAATTAATTTAATAAGTGAAATAGTTGACCTTATAAAAGCAATTCTTTTCTTTTTGTTTCTCCTCAAACTTCAAAAACTTTCTCAGCCTCCAGTTTCTCAAATATGCAACACTTTAAAAATGAAACTTCCAAAATAGTTTTAACCACGTAACGCTTTTCCGGGCCGACAAGAACTAAACGACAACCATTCTAGAAAACGAAGAGACACCCTCCCCCTAATCCCCTCAACCACCTGCAATTTAGCAATCCTCCAACTATTCTCTTAAAAGCAAGTTTCCCTCGTCTCACGAAAGTTTTCGAGATGGATCGCAAGAATTAAGCAAACTTAAAAACCCACCAAGTTTCAAAAAGCGATCTCCACCGATAGAATACTCGAGCGGCGGATTTTTCACGCGCCGGCGATCATTACGGCCATCGTTGCCACCGGGAGACAAGAAAGAATCTTCGGAAGACCCTCTTTCCCTATCCGCGAGCGAATTTTTTGCTCCCCGCGAGAGGAAGCGGTCGGATTTTAAGTGATGTTTAAATCTTGACGAGATTAGTTGGTATTCACGCCTTGCTCAAGGAATTAAGATGCTGTAATCGGTTTCTGGGAGCTTGAATTGAATTTGTAATCTCCTCTCACTGCCGGATGAAAGAAGTTTTCGGTGTTGAAGCCGGACTTTTCTTTTCTTTGAGAGTGCTGTTCCACAGCGGGAAACAGTTTGGGAATTGTTTTAATTTATTTCCAAAAGAAATTCTCCTAGCTTCCATGATAACCGTTAAATTGGACTTTGAGGTGCGTGTCGCTTCTCTCTGTCGCACCTGCTTCGATGCTATATAGCGAAGGTAAAAGAGTTTGTTATTTGTAGGTATGTCTTTTGTGTCATCTAATTTATTTCATGCATACTGTAGCTAATACTTCTGTAAACAGTAGAACTCGCCTCCTAAAAAAGAAAAACTAAGATTTAAAACTAAGATAAGGCGAAAACTAAGATTTGTTCCTTATTGCAATTGATTGATTGATTTGAGGGGTTTTTTGGGGATTTTAAGCTGTAAAGGCTATCATCCCCTTATTCACAAAAGGTTCAAATTAAAAGATGTCAAAAAACTTCAGGTTCTGGAGGAAAATATGAAGGTTCTGTTTATTTTCAAAGACTTTTCTTGTAAGTTCCTTAAATCTATAGGTTGTTGAAGAAACAAGTCCAAGTTTGTTCCAGAGATACTACGAATGGTTGAATACCTAGAGCAGTGAAGTAAAATATGATCTAAATTGTTAATAACGTTGCATGTATTACACATTGGATTATCTGAACCTTATTGCAATCTTTAAATGTTTAGCTTTTTTCTTACGAATTTGAATTATTTATACAAGTTTCTGCTTTTATCAGTATCCCAAAAATTATTACTTTTAGTCCTGGCAGCATTAGGGTAGATCAGTGCTAGTTGGGCCGTTTTTTCTTCTAAGAATTTTTTAGAAAAGGGAATTCAAAATTTTCCGTAATTCTAAAAAATTTAAGCTGACACTATTAGTGAACCTTCAGAAATAATTCGCCATAACAAAATTTGAATATATTAGCTAACAGTATTAATTTAAAACCTCTAACTGACACCAAGTCGCTTGGTCCAATCTATCCCGACTGCGGAGTAAGTTAAGTCGCTACTAACATGAAGCGACTATGACAAAACATTCTTCTATATTATTATACTTTATTAATTTAAGTAACGTAGTTGTGTTATTATCCACACTATGTGTACTATATACGAATTTTGCGCATTTCTATTCAATAGAAACTGATATACAACTTTTATGGTCATCGTGAAATAGTATTGTGTAATTATAATCAAAATTGAGTCCGCATGGTTTTTTATAACAAGTATCTTGCATAACAAATCTGGTACAATTCCATTCCACATATTCAGAGATATTTTTATAACGCACATTCTGATAAACCCCGTGTAGCAGCGCGGGTCATCGTGCAACATGCAAAA
>BGPR01028097.1:0-13286 GCA_013235015.1 Araneus ventricosus | reverse complement strand
CAAACACCAGGAATGTTCCTTTACACTACTTTTGGTGTAAAGTAGTTGCCACCATTTTTGGAGTTCAGTAACACTAAAACACAGAGCCTAGACACAGAGATTGGTTGGTTGTATGAGGTTTAATGGCGCAAGAGCCATTTTTGGCTAAACTGCGCCAAACGTATGGTAGATAAGCAGGATCACGGCAATAAAATATATGGTGCTACATTAAAAGCGGTAGATAAAATTCTAAAATAAATTTGAAATTCATAGTTACATATGAAAAGATAAAATCATGTTGCCAAAAATGAAAAGATGAACGATGAAAAAAGATAAAATACAAGTTGTAAAATATATCAGATGTAAAGTATGTTTTAAAATATCACATGGTGCGCAAAGACCAAAGAAAATTCGAGGGACAAATAAATGAAATGTTTAAAATATTAAAGAACTAAATAAATTAGTTAGAAGAAAACAATTCAGCGCAGGTCATTTGTTTTCAAAATATTCTTAAAAAAAGTTAAATAGTGTACAAAACAGAGAAGCAAAAATGCTACCTCTTTTTGTACTTGTCTGCTTTTTCAGGTTTGGAAGAGGGTGGAGGACTGGTAACTGCAAGTGAGTCTTCCAAGTCCTCCGACATGTCATACTCCAAGGCATCCTCTTCAGATACAGAGGAGGAGCTCATCTCGGCATCCGCATCAGATTCCCGAGATTGTAAAAGTGCTTTTTCCAATGGAGGGAGGACAGCCATTGGTAGAAGTTGAGTGTCTACAGAAATAGGTTTGGCGATTACAGAAGGTTTCAATGCAGATTGATGGGTAGATATGTTATCCTTTGTTGTCATAGAGTTGGGAACTTCACGGTGAGAGGTCGTGTAAAATATTGAGATCTTTTTCGAGATGGTATTATTTGTTTTAATAGGAGAGTTCTTTTTCAACATTTTTCTGTTTGAAACAGGTTTAAAATCAGTGAAGTCCGGCGAGGCCAAAGCTTCTTCACTGACCGGAACAACAGATGGAGAGGAAGAAATTAGCGAGTTGGTTATTGGAGTGAAATCAGAAGGTTTAGAAATAGAAACAGAAATATCTTTATTTCTGTCGGCGGAAGGAGCAGAAATTGATTTCTTTGCAACAGAAACGTAACTATTTCCGGGTGTAGGCGTCTGGGATTTCACAAGTTTCCTTGCTTCTTGATACGAGATTTGTTTTTTAGTTTTTGTGGTTATAATTTCTTTTTCCTGTTTCGAGGCCAAACAGTTTCGAGAAAACGAAGTGTGCTCCCCCTTACAGTTAACACACTTTTCTGTTCGGGTGCAGTCATGCCCGACTTCTGCACAACGGGCGCAAGTCAATGTCCCGCGGCAAGAAGTTTTCGAATGCCCGAAACGTTGGCACTTGAAACAGCGGAGTGGGTTTGGTATATATGTCCTAACAGAAAGGCGCATATATCCTGCCTTAATATGTTCAGGTAATTTGTTGGAGTCAAAAGTTAAAATCAGGTGCTTTGTATTGAGGAGTTGGCCATCTCTCCGTATTGTAATACGACGCACATGGATCACTCCTTGACTTTTTAGTTCTTCGGTAATTTTTTCCTCCGATTCGTTGAGTAACTCCCCACAGGAAATAACTCCCTTAGACGAGTTCAATGTGGCATGTGGTTTAACAGTAACGGGAATTGTTGACAGTGCTTTTATTTTTGATATTTCTTTGGCTTGCTTCGGGGATTCCACTTCCACAAGAAGGTCACCAGACCGAAGTTTTTTAGTCGATTTTACATGGCCTACGCTACCTGTAATCGCCTTCTCAACCAAGAAATGCGATACACCATGAAAAGTTTCATTTTTTTTAGAAATTCGCGTGATTACAAAAAATGTTGGAAAACTATTTCGCTTAGAAGAAGTATCGATTGGTTGCCCACTGAAGGGACCAGACTTTTTTTTGCCCATGCGACATTTGTATATATTTAGGCCCGACGGCACCGCCCACCACGGAGCCCAACAAAGGAAGGCAGCCACCGGCTCTGGGTATTCCCAGCCTCGGCGCTTACCTTGGTGCTAGCCGGAACCTATACGCTCAGAGTCACCCCCGGGGACAGTGACCACCCTTAACGTCAAGCCCAAGGAGTGACCCCTTCGCTTGATCCCCTTGAGCAGATCAGCCAAGTGGCTGGAATACCAACCGATTGATACACCGGGGACCGAAATGTACCACCCGTCTAATGGGATGCCACGCACGGCCAACTCGTGGGGGTAATTTGCTGTCCATGAGAAGCAAGAAGCAAATAGAGTGGCAACAGCTTCTCATGGAGAGCTCCCTCGCCTACCCTCGAGGAAAGAAATGAAAAGACAAAAACTCAAGGGGAGAAAAAAAAACGGAAGGAGAGCAGACACTAGGGTTCCCTAGACACAGAGAAAATTTTTTTAACTTTAAAAAAATCCTATGGCTTCGCTACCAGTAGGAACCGTATTCTAGTATTTTCGCTAGCTCATTGAATGTTAAGATATTGAAGAAATTAGAGAAGAACACAGGTATATCAGAGAATGTAAAAAAATATAGAACATTTGCACCTAGTATCTTAGCTACTAGCGGCAAATGTTTTTCAGAACAAGAAATAGTAAAGAATTGATAGATTCACTCAGTTCTAATATTTGCAATTGGAAAGAAACACTTTCGATTCTTCGCATTGTTCTTTTTTTTTTTTGTTAAATCTAAAGACAAAATTCCAAACGATGAATTCCAAAATATGAACAAGTGACTTCATAAAATTCCACGCAAACGATTTTTATTAAACTCATAAATCAATAAACATCGTTCAATTACGTAATCGGAGAAATATAAAATCACTAAATAAATAAAAATTTTATTATTAACATTTAATTAATATCAGATTTTTAGATTTTAAGTCCAACTTGCTTTCGAGGATGTTAGAAGAGCCGAAAGCTACTCCGTTGAAAATAATCAAATTGACCGAACTTCATTGGTAATTATACATAATAACAGGTTAATGTGGTAAATTCTCTTAAATTATCCACTTTAACCGGCTCCCTTGGTTATTATGCGTAAACACCGGTTGTTATGCATAATAACCGATTATCCACATTGACCGTAACATATATATAATCAAATCTATTAATAGCAAACCATTGCCAGGTTCATCTAGTACAGAACAATATACAATGGAAATATTAGAAAAGCAGACAGACAGAGAAAGCTGCGTTTTCGAGTTATGTTAACATGCAAACAGACAGACAATCAGACTTCCTTTTGATGTATTTCGCACAATATTTGACATAAATTTACGATTTTGGTGTAAAGACCGTATATACTAAATTTTAATTCCAGAGAGATCTTTCTGATTTGCAGTCATCATGTTTACAGACAGACATAGCACCACCTCCTGTCCCCGCGCCTAGAGTCCTCATGGCTCTCTATAAGCAATTTGAATGGACAGGAAGAGGAAGCATTCCGGGACCACCAGGCAACTATGCTGAAAACAAGGAAATGGTGATACGAGGGATACAGTGCAAGGTCGGGACATTTGAGGTATACTGTAAGAGATGGATGACAAACACAATTGAGGAAACAGAACAAGAACGCGGTAAAATAGCCAAATGAGCATGGAAAGTGATAATACACAAGAAGCTGTTATACAAGAAGGAAAAAAAGCATTCTAAATAATTCCAAATATGCGTCTTTTGGGCTAGGGAGGTATGAAACAGAGACCATCAGAATCAAGAGGTTGAATGAATTAACGATTAAATTATTTTCTCTTAATAAACTTAGTATGCGTAAAAGTAAAAAATCCATAAGATGTTCATGATAATTGAATTAAAATGAAAAGCAGAATAATTTTTTACATTTAATTATTATTCTCTTGAAAAACAATTAAATTTATTCCAGTAGAGCTGATATAATCATCTCACGTGACGTTGCAGTTTTGTTTATCGAATTCATCCTCGGCACTAACTGTATTTATAACCACATCACGTGTCAACTGTAGTAAGAAATAGAGTTAATGCTGGAGCTAACACCAAAACCACAGCCAGCGGAAAAGCAATTTTATTTCTGTTAGATCACTTAAGACCTGACGGGTCAGTTTTCATCGACCTTCTTGATAAACTGTCATTGGGAACTGGCCAGAACTTTGTCATGGGAGCCTGTTTACTGTGCCGCTTTCGACAAATGACCGTAGAGGCTACTATGTAACACAATAAGTTAGCATAAAACAGCAGAGAATTAAGAATGTTACCACGGAACATAATTCTGCTTCCGGTAGGAAGAAATGATTCGTCCTTTGTATTCTTTTGTGTGAAGAATCTATTTTCTTTATTTTTTTTCCATTTAAAAATTTATTTTTGCTCTCGATCTTGATGAGAAAACTAAGAATGCTTTCGCCTTTTTATTTTTACTCTTTTCAACAAAGCGAGAAAAGAAAGTTTAGTCTTTCTTTTTTACTTTCTCGTATACGAAGCATACAAAGAGAAAGTATTGTAATCGTCAAAAAATTAGAATTCGAGATTTTGACGAATCTCCACGTTTTGGACCTCCCTGAGTCCGAAAAACACAATTTTGGAATTATGTCTGTCTGTGAACACGATAACTCGAAAACTATTAGAGATATAGAGATGAAATTTGGTATGTGGTCTTTAAACATAATTTGTAGGTTTCTATAAAATTTTGGACAAAATCCGTCAACGGGAAGTCTGTCTGCATGTCCGAAGTCATGCGAACATTATAACTCAAAAACTTGAACAGCTAGATGGATAAAATTTGGTATACAGTTTTATCGTCATGAATGTAGGTCCGTATAAAATTTTGGGCCAAATCCGTCTAAGGGTTGACTGTCTGTCGGTCTGTATAATCGCATACTTGTTCAGCATTCGTTTCAAAACTATCTCCATGCGCATGCGTACTTAGCAATCTCTGGTACCAAGCGGGAGGATTACGTCACTTTGGCCTTGAGACGGAGTTTGTGATAGGTATGTTTTATCTCCTGTTTTGTTTTCGCTCGCTCGTATAATAGCGGATCTTGCTGGAGTGTGATAGAAAATAAATATTGCTAAGTTTTAATACATAGGCATCTCTTTTAATATGATTCTTCACTTAAATATTTTACAATCACTATAATCTGCAATGAAAAACCTTCCGATATTCGTTGCATTCTGGATTACAGTAGGTTCGATTTTTTTTATCCACGCAAGGGGAGGGGAAATGACAAATTTTTGAGCAGTATAGGAGAAAGTTTAGGGGAGGCCACTCCCACTGGTTTTCTTGAAAAGAGTTTTGATTTGTTTAAGGACACGGCTATATATTTAACTGACTGAGAGGCGGCTTGAGTAGAAGTAAGCCAGCTACTTTTAGAATCGATTACTTTTCACAAAAAAAATTAAGTTGTTGTTACCCAGGAATAGCAGTAGAATTTTTCATACGAATTAGAAAAAAAGATAAAAAAAACCTAATTAAAAATGGTTAAATAATAGATTCGTTGAAAGTTTTACACAAAAAGTTTCATATGAGGAATAAGGAAGGCCTAATTGATTCAAAATGCTAGGTTAACTGTTTCACATGCAGCGACATGTCTGACTCCGTGCATTGAATGACAGAATTTTTAATATTTAAATCTGTAGCTAAATGAAAGCAGCAATGGATTAAACTGACAAAAACCACTTAGACATGTCTAAGTATATCAAGCGTTTTTTACGTTCTAATATGGATTGCAAAAACAATAAATATCCCACATAGAATATGTCATTCAAGCAGGAGGTTAATAAATTCTTAGGATAAGGAGTTAATATCCACTTTTATACAAAATTTACTCCCATTCGAACTGTAAAACAATTATTAAAATATTAGTCATCTCAATAAAATGAATAAATAAGTCTCCATTTTAATGTAATCGAATTGAATAATTCAAATAAAATTATTTCTATTTGCTTCAAAGAAAACAATTCTAAGATTTTATTGCTAGTATATTTGGATCATAAAAACGAGACAATCATATGATAAAATAACAAGACAAATATTTCTTTTAGAATCTATTAGAGCGATAATACTCGTTCTACATAACTTCACATTCAATTCAGAACACTACGCTAGCTATAGCAAATAGATGAAGGGTTCTAATGGCATTAGGCTCGATGGATTATAAATTGAAAGAGCGAGACAAATTAATCAAATTACACCCACTCCGTGTTAAACATGTTTTAAATGTCTCGTTTTAATCTCATTACAGAGACGGTTCATGCAGAACTTTGTCCTGGTTTGGATAAATTCCAGTCACATAAAGCACTTAAGGAAAAAATGGTGTTTTAATAAAGTAAATGTGTCATTAAAAAAATCGATAATATATATATATATATATATATATATAATTTTTGATTGAAATGGATTATTTTGATTAAAATTCTTGTGTGTATTCTTCTAGAACTAGACTTCGAAAGAAAATATAACAAAATGTGAAGAAATATGTTGTAATCACTGTTAGTTGTTTCTTGGGATTAAATTCGTATGTTTAGCTCATTTTTTTGCGAGGAAACAGAGAGCTACTTCTTTTCACGTCAATTCTATTTAAAAAGATTTGATTTCATGGAGTTTACTGGCCCCCAAACTATTGTTGATTATGCTGCGCCAAACATATGGTGCGAGATCAAGTATTGTTTAAAAAAACTGCCACACGTTATGACTTTTAAAATTGTGAAGATTGTAAAATATAAGGCTTTGGAAGGAAACAACTTTAAAACATGAAAGTAAAAATTCAGATAAAATAGTAAAAACCAGTCATTTTTAAAAATATAAAAATTTGTGGGTGAGGAACTTCATGAAGGGTATCTTTAAGAGTGACACAAGAAGAATGAACAGCGGATGCTTTGATGATTAAATTGGCATTCGGTGATAATGTGTAGAACAGTCATTTGGCATTGGCATACTGTACAAAGAGGGGTGGGTTCCCCCAATAACAGATGCTTATTCTTAATCGAGTGAGAACAGTGTCGAGTTTTCTGTTAGGTAAACTAGGCCAGTAGGTAATTAGATTGTTTGATAGAATGAAGCGTTTCTTTAAGGTTCCACTATCTGCCAATTTGAGTAAAGTTTGATTTTTGAATATTTTTTTCATATCGTTGAGAGGAACAGGAGAGTATAGACTATTGGTAGCGGATTTCGCTAAATTGTCTGATATTCATTTCAAGATTTCCACGTGAGAGCGAACCCAGCAAAAGAGAACGGAGAATACACTACACGTAAGCCGATCATGTAATTCCAGAAAATGAAATGTCAATGGGTGGCTGAAACGGTGGAGTGATGTCATGGATTCCAGGGCACTATTTGAAACGAATGTTTTCCTTTTTATCAAACTTTATTGTTTTTTGACTTTAAATAAAAAAAATATGCATTTCCTTCCATCATTACATTCGACTGGATATTAATGATCTAATAAACATCAATACAATTTTCAAAGCAATCTGTAAATTATTGAAAACAAATATTGTAAGATGCACTGTATGGTTAATGGAAATTAAATTCAATTAAAAACAAAAACTCAAGATGAAATTATTGTTAAATAAACATGATAATAAATTTGAATTATCGATTCCTTATTCTATAAAGAAACGTTAAAAAGAGACATATCCCTGCTTTCAAAAGAAAATAATTTTACAACGAAATTTTTCACCAAACCAATAATTGTTCTGAACGACTCATATGTTCCGAAATCCATTACTCAAGAAATATTGCTGATCACGGATGGAACACGGGTTTTTGCGGCTATTGGAACGCACAGATTGAAGGTGAAACACGGGTTTTTGCGATTTCGACCGTCATTTATATCCTAGTTTGGAATTTAGATGGAGGCTTTGATAAAATTTGCCTGTTTTTGAATGAACTTTTATTTAGAAAGGCCCATGTCGCTGACAAACTATTTTGGCGTTGATCTGAACTTTCTCTGGCTCGCTTAACCCTTTGCGGAGAGGTACGGCGCATAATGTGCGCCACAGTTCACCGATTAACCGGATTTCCTGCGCCTCAAGGAGAATAGCGGCTAAAATTCGGCCACATATGTGTATACTATTCATCAATTTAAACCCCTAATCTTATTACACTATAAAAATGTAAAGTTTTATGCAATTAAATAAGCAGATAGTTTGAAAAAGTGCGCCAACCTGATCCGAGTGTCCTTTCCGCAAAGGCCCATCTGCTTCATTTCCAACTGATCCCCAGGGCCGGCCTTAAGCCGATTGGACCGATTGCTCCAAATAGGGCCCCGCACCAAAGGGGCCCCGCGCTAGCGTGCTACAAAGAATGTAATCGAATTTTTTAAAATTAAAATCAATTAATTATTGTTTTTAACAAATTATTGAAAAAGCATGTTCTTGTTGCATTACAGAAACATGATTTGTTTTAATAGATCTAAGAAAGTTTTGCAAATCTAAATTACTAGCGGATGTTCACGATAAAATAAAATAAGATTTTTCAAATGTTCAGATGCGAAATAAGAGTATATACTTCCATTTGAATGTCGTGGCTATAATAATAATTAATGGGAATTCAGTTTGAGTTGAATTTCCAAGCAATTTTTTTTTTTTTGAACATCGAGAAGACTTTTGTCTCTTATAGTAATTTTGATTGTCTGAAATAAAACGACTTAACTTTTTTCTACGCAATCATTAAAATAATGATGAAAATGTTGATTTAAATCTTATTATTATTTATTTTTTTTATTAAACATGCATCTGATACCATTGCATATTTCTTTCTACTGTACCAGTAAGTCTTTTAAGATGAGTATTATACAGAAATTACGAGTAGTTTGCTTACTGAAGAGAAGCTAATTTTAGTAGAATAAATTAACCTTAAACTGAAATAAATAATGTTTTTAATTATGTTTATTAAAACTTTGCAAGTGAAAGCTTAATTAGCTGATCTTAAATTTGTAGTCTTGAACTATATGCCTTATACGGCAATTATAAATATAGCTAGAGATATTTTGAAGGAATTAGCCGTGAAAAAAGAGGAAAGGTAGTTTCTGAAACCTTCCCCTTCGTAATTTTCTCTAATAACCTTTTTGTAGTTTTACATCCTGTTGTTTTATAATTTAAAAAAATGTCCGATTCTATATAAATAAAGAATATTGAGATTGGTTAATAGAAAAAGTTTTGTAAATTATTAACTGCTTTGTCTGAAATCAATTGTAATTTTGTATTTTTTATAATCAAACTACTGAAACCATTATTCTTGAATGATTAGTTATCTCAGTTTCGTATAATGTTTTGCTTTTTTAGTTTATCCTAATATTTGTCGCCTCAAAACTCCTTATAAACAAGGCCGGGTTATCAAATAGGCAACTGCATATGGACCCTGTAACTTTTGGGGCCCCGAGATTTTTTTCAGGCATTTTTAGGGTAATTTAATTTTGTGCTTTCATTTGTTTTACATTTGCATTGTACTCGAACATATTCTAATTAAAATCAAGTATCGTTTAAATTTCATAACACTATTCTTAGGATTTATTTTGTGTTTTGAAATCTATTTGCCGAGCAGTGTGGTCCAATTTGTTTCTACAATACTGATTCACAAGTCAACAACGCTCTAACTTCCCTGCTATCATAAATAGTCCAGTCAACGAAGGCCAAAAATCGACGAATAGAAAAAAAAAATGGTGTAGTTTTGAAATTTGGCACAGTTGTTGGGGATAGTGTCCTAAACAACATACTAAAAGTCCCCGCCCGTGGGGGTTGCGCGGGGGGGTACAGGGGGGTTTAAAGGGGGGCTTTTTCAGTTTTTCTTAAATATCTCGAAAACTATGTGGTCTAGAGAAAAACTCTCAATTACAAAAATAAACTACATTAAATTCCCTACAAGAAAAGACCTACTTCCTTATTTTAGCATCAATAGTTAAGAAGATATAGGGAGTTGAAAAAGTGAGAATTTTTAAAATTCCTTATTGTAATGGTAAAATCAATAAAAAATGCCGAAGTAACAACCTTCATAAGCACCGCATGCCTATATAATAATTTTATAAAGGCAGTATTGTATATGTTGAGAGTAGTGGTGGTGTCGGGGAGGGGGGGGGGCCACAAATGTAAGTGATGACGACAGTTCATCACTTCCTCCCCTCACATCCGTTCCCCTCCACAAGATAATTTCTACTCAGTCGCTTGGTTCTGTAAACGCTCCAAATGAGTATATTAAGACAATATAATCTAAATATACATAAATATGATGAGTTTAACATAAAAGCTCGCAACATTCATTTTTTCCACATTCACAACATATGTTTTTCAACACCTAGTCAACATATCACTGACTGTAAAAATGTGTTGGGGAATTCCAGATTTTACTAGAATGTATAACTCTGGGCGAATGCTGGAATAACAGTTTTAGTAGAACAAACGAATACAGACGTTTCCTGTGTGTGTTAGTGCTCGTGCGTTATATTAACATTATTTATAGATTCACAGTATGATGCAATGGCTGAAAAGTGTTCATTATGTGAAGATTATGTTGTGACTGATAAGTGTGGTGTAGGTGAAAAAGGAATAGATGGGTTGATTAAGGCAAGTATTGCAAGAAAAGATGGGAAGCACGAACTATTCAGAGGACAGAAAAAGATTGTTCTTCATGCTTCTTGCAGGAAAAAATACACAAGACCTCAATCAATTACAAGAATCTTGAAAATAGCTGTTTTAGATGGACAGCCTTTAACATCAAGTTCTACCCCCTGTTTGCGTTCATCCCAACTTGAATTTGATTTTAAAAGTAAGTGCTTATGTGCTGTCATGGTATCTGTACTAATGGTGCACCTCTAGAAGAGGAGTTCGAACTCGATCGAGCAGTAGAAGAATCGAATGAAATTTAATTACGAACAAGTGTCAAAAGTGTTTATGCATATTTTTATGTAGGTATGTATAATTATATATATATATATAATATTATGTTATAGATATAATGTTATAGTAGATAGCCGCCAATTTGAAATAAAAACTTTCTTTCTTAAAAGTGAAGCTAGCTTTTTCAACCACTTATTGTAATTCTCTCTATATATTCTAAGCCATTCATCCTAAGAAAAAATGAAGGGCTGTTTTTGTAGGAAATTTAATGTAGTTTAATTTTGTAATTGAGTATTTTTCGCTAGAACCCATAGTTTTCGAGATATTTCAGAAAAACTGAAAACGCCCCCTTTAAACCCCCCTGTACCCCCGGCGTAACCCCCACCGTCGGGGACTTTTAATGTGTCATGTTTGACTCTTCCTACAACTGTGCCAAAGTTCAAAACTACACTGTTTATTTTCCTATTTTTCCTTCGTTGACTCTACTAGAATTGATCTTATGGAGAGCAGTTGAGGGGAGGAAGGGATCGACTGTCAAATGCTCTTTGTACCCCCCCACCCCGACGCCACCACTATTCTCAACTTTTACCCTGTATTTATATAAAATTATTATATAGGCATGAGGTGCTTCTGAAGGTTGTTACTTCGGCATTTTTTATTGATTTTACCATTACAATAAGGAATTTCAAAAATTCTCACTTTTTCAACTCCCTATATTTTCTTAACTATTGATGCTAAAATAAAGATATAGGTCTTTTCTTGTAGGGAATTTAATGTAGTTTATTTTTGTAATTGAGATTTTTTCTCTATAACCCATAGTTTCTCTATAACCCTCTATAACCCATAGTTCTCTAGACCACATAGTTTTCGAGATATTTAAGAAAAACTGAAAAAGCCCCCCTTTAAACCCCCTGTACCCCCCCGCGCAACCCCCACGGGCGGGGACTTTTAGTATGTTGTTTAGGACACTATCCCCAACAACTGTGCCAAATTTCAAAACTACACCATTTTTTTTTTCTTTTCGTCGATTTTTGGCCTTCGTTGACTGGACTAGAAAGGCGTCTTCGGAAATAGGCGGCAGTTCCTTCAGCATGTCACAGGGTGTTAAATCGTTCTATCAAACGTAAATTGCTTTTCCAGTTATAGATGCTGCTTTAAACCAAATAGGCGAAAGGTTCAAAGAAAATGAGTTGGATATTTGTCAATCTCTAAAAGATGTAACATGTTCCAATCCATCAAAGATTATAAAAATTGCATCAATTCAAAAAGTCTCTGAAACATATGATCTTGATATGGAAAAAATAAAGGGAGAGATACAAATTTTTCAGAAAATGTACAAAAAATACATCGACTCTTTGCCAGAAATATCCACGGAACTCTGTGATATACATATTTCCATACTTGACAAAACTAATCCAAATTCTCCTTATGATACCTGTCTCAACTGCATCATGTGTGAGAAGTTTTTCATGCTTCAGATCTTTAAAATCATACCTTAGAAATAGTATGTGTCAAGAGAGGCTTTCTGCACTTGCAGTTTTGAAGATCGAAAATACTGTAGATATTGACTTTACTAAGGTAATAGAACAATTTGCAAAAAAACAAAAATCGCAGGCTATCTGTCTTTTAATTTATAATACGGATGTATATTGTATAACATAATATAAAATAAATAAATTTATAACTGACCTGTTTTTTCTGTGTTTGGGAGTACGCCGTTTTATGACGACATCATTGATCGATTCACGGCTTAATAGGTAAGCGTTTTATACTTTTCTCATGTTATTATTTCATGAGAATTGAAAGGAGGGAGTCTACGGTGGCCATCCGTTCCGATTTTTGAGGCCGTGTCCCGAATTTTTTAGAGAAGGTCATTTAATCAATAATGATGTTAAAATCCAATAATATAGTCCATTTTACAAAAAAAAAAAGCGCTCCACCCACACACTCGCATCTCTTTTGACCCCCCACTTTTTTGGTGCACCAGCCGCCTATGGTTTCCTGTAAGTAAGAATGAGACAATATACTAC
Source organism: Araneus ventricosus (assembly GCA_013235015.1). Lineage (NCBI taxonomy): Eukaryota > Metazoa > Arthropoda > Arachnida > Araneae > Araneidae > Araneus > Araneus ventricosus. The sequence continues at coordinate 452 of BGPR01028097.1, read as the reverse complement.
CGGGGCCCCTGGAAAGGGAGCAATTCTTAAACAAAATAGCTAGTATTACTCTTATATTGCAAACTGATGCTGTTGACATTTTATTGCCCCCGTAGGCATCTCCGAAGAATCTCCCTTTGCAAGAAGTATGTGGTTCTTGCTAGAGAGGGCACAATGACATATTTTTTCTTCTTTTTTCAAAAGCTCATTTTATTACTCTGTCTTCTTCGAACCCTTAAAGCCCTGACAAGGGAGATCATGTAATTTGCAGGCTAAAACCGCGAAAAAAAGGGGTGTTATGTATTTCGGGGGTGGGGATGAGCTATCACCCTTTTTAGACTGCACCTGCTGTCTGGTCAAGGCCAGAGAAGACCTGCTGTCTGGTGCTTCTTTAGTGGAATTGAGGCACATTTCTGTTCTCAGTCTCTTCGTACTTTTAAAAAGGTGAGCTCAAATTATTGTTTCTTTATTTT
>BGPR01028096.1:5792-20212 GCA_013235015.1 Araneus ventricosus | reverse complement strand
AGCAGACGTGAAGTCATAAAATAAATTCTTCTGCTGCTTCTGAAAAAATGGAATAGAAACATACATTGGGAGTGGTTTTCGATATTTAACTATTTATTTAATAATTTTTACATTTGCATACTGTTACTAAAATCAATTGAAATTGCTTATTTGGGCTGCTTGTTAAACAGTTCAGACGGTATTTTATTATAAATTAATACCAATACCATGTACATATAAACTCTACATATATTTAATTGGATTTTGTAAAATTAACTTCAACATTATTGTAAAAGCATTTATAATAAAACGAGGCTGACTAGACCCAATACAGGGTAACATTATTGTAGACAGTATTATTTATTTTCAACCTTATTTTGCAGATTAGTTAAGTATAATTCAACCTATTATTGCCCTCCTCTCTGCGATGGACAAATTCTCGTTTGACCTTACTGCTATGGTAACCTCGCCATCTTCTAAGCTGAACAACTTAAATTGATTTTTAAAAAATTCCAACAGTATAATATTAAATTTCGATAAATTCTGAATGAATGATACCAAACACTTCCACATAGTTGTTCAAAAATCCTTCGACACACTTTAAGAATACCCAGAACTGTTCAATTTAAATACGTAGTCACAGAAACAACATAGGGCCAATAAAGGGGTTCCTGTGAAGTGGAGAAATAGAAAGTAGGGGGTGATTTTCCAGTTTGAGTTTCTTTCGTGGAAGTCCTGCTCACAATTTCAGTAAATTGAATTAGTTTAATTATATTAGAGTCCCGTTTAGAAGTAACACGAGAGCTTTCTGGAGACGGACCTTGTTATTTTCAGAAACGATGAGATGACATCTGAACTAGCACCCCCTCTCCAAACTTCCACAGCACTCCATCGGGATGAAATTTTAACCACGACATCAGATTTAATGCCGGTCATTCACAATCACTCTATGCGATGCAAATCAATCCACTACCACTCACATTGATCCTCGACCTCCAACTTCCTCTTGCAAACTGATCCCCAATTTGTCCACTTCATACACACGTACCTACTCCCACCGGCGTAGATTTATGATCCAGCAGTCCAACAGACCGGTTGGATATCCAACATTCCGCTCGGATTCTAACCATGTTTCTACATTGACGACTTGTTTTGGAGTGGAACGGTCTTGAATGTTCAGCCTAACTTGGGCCAGGCCCTCATACAGGATAGTGTTTATTTATCTTCTGCTCTCGAAGCCACGATCCTTCAGTTCCGAGTCCACTGCAATCCCCCATTCAGCGAGTGAATCGAGCCGAACATTCAAGTTGGTTTCGTGAATATTCGGTTCACCTATGGAAATTTTAAACTACACGAGGCAATAAGCAATATCGGACACAACAACACTTAATCAGTAACGTTTGCGCAGGCTTTGAGTAAGATTGCTTGGTCGGCCTTTGTCTTCTGTCGATACTGTTCAATAGGAAAGTTTTTCGAATATTTTCAGATTTTTTTATTTGCAGTTACTTCGCGGCAATCATGAAGCCTTTAGGAAAAGGGACGTCAAATTTTCTCTTTCTCACCTGAAGTTAACATTAACCGATTCACATTCAATTAAAAAATTAGCAAGTTCATCACAGGGCATGAGCCCTTTGTGATCTATATCCACAGGTTCAGTTTATATTCACACGACCGTTGCGTCTGCGGAAACAAAGGTGATCCAGTCCACTAGGTAAAAGACATCCCTGTAGAAAAAATCTTTCATTTCATCAAGCCCAGTGTTGACAAGCTTTCGACTTGTTGAAAAATATTGTCCGAACAAAAGATTCCTGGTGCGACTGATGAATATTATGAAGATCCTACATGAACGAAAGCATGATGTCATCATTAATTAAAGAAGGCTTTTCTTGCATCTAATAGCAGCTAAAAAATTCATTGCAGACTTTTTTGCATAGTTTGTGTGTTAAATATTTCTTTTTTCTTCTTTGCGCCGAGAGGGTTTTGCTTAACCGTAAACCTTATCTGATCAGTTCCATACCGGTGGCTTACTTATAATACAAGTAATAATCTGTGAAACATAGTTCTTAATCTTTTAGTTATTGCATTGTCACAGCGATCATTCCAAAGTTACGTCGCAGTTTCAACCACTTATTCATGTGTAAGAATAACTCGTCGTGCTGGACCTACTTCAAAGTTTGTTTGAGAGGTCTTCGATCGACCTGTACGTAGGATTAAGAAAAAGCCTAGTTCTGAGCACTTTATAGAAAGGTACCGATATCTGGTAATCGATGATGAGGAAGAATGATTTTTTGTACCAGTACTAGGAATTTTGTTCAATCTCAATTCATGCTTTAACCACAGTTTCCTGCATATCTTTTTATATAGAGAGACTACATTAATTTATAATCTGTTATTTTCTTTGGTGGAAGGCAATGTATTTCTAATAAAACTCTCTAATTTTTCAAATGGTTTAGTTTCTGCAAAATTATATGAGAGCTTGATAGAATTAACTATTGAAACCAGTTGAAAAATAATAATTATTATGCATATCCTCATGCATATTTAAGCATTTCTTAAAAACAAAAAAAATTATTTTACTAATTTTAACAAAATATGTTGTGGCATTGGTACAAAAATTATTATAGATTCGCATGCAACTAGAATATCTCCATGCTGTCCACTAAATTTTAAATAAATATTAAATTTTATTACTTTTTATCGAATGAAGATCATTTTTAGCCTTTACAATTTAGACTCACCTCATCATATCATTATAATCATGAAGAATAATTCCCCGATCACCCTAGATATCCTGGTCACTGAATGAGCGAGCCACCGCGATAATAACACGGTAACTGTGACCTATCAGCTAATGGCCATCGCGGGCCCCGGCACAGAACCCTCCCGGAGGAGGTATGGCCCGTCATCGGAAATGCGACAACACAACCATTATTATGCCCCCTGGGAAAGTGAGAACCCAACTACTTATCCGGTAACTGCTGATCCCCGTCTTCATTGTGCTAATTTCCTCCGGAAGGTTTCATCACCTTATAAGTTTAAAAATCTAAAACTATTTTGAATTTATATACAGACGACTTATTTAGAATTTTAATTCGAATTAAAACAAAAATTTAGTTCCCAGTGAATTTCTGTTCGCAATGGAATTTCATGAAGTAATAATATGAATCAATTACCATAATGATTAAAGTATATTGCTTTTGGATGATGTTTTGTATGGCATGGATCCTTTACACTTTTCAAGGAGCTCTTTTAACTTTTACTTAATGTTAAAGTTCAGTAAACGTAAAAAATCATATATAATAAATTATTTTCTTACCTACTATATACCAAATTAGCTTTGAATGACCTTTAATTTATGATCTTCATTCACACTTACTTTAAAAAATTTAATTCGACTCATGAACCAAGCAGTAGATAACCGCCAAAGTTTTGCAAACTTGAATAATTTTCAACTTTCTACAATTTATTTTTATAATGTTACATCATTAATCAGTCTCAAACAGTAAAAGAATGAAGATAACCTCTATAAATTTGATACTATGAACTATTAATTACCTTGCTGTTGATTATAAGATCGCTGTTTTTTCTATAAGTGGCATGTCTTCATTTACATCGGAACTATATTTATACCCCTACCATCAACTTCTTCTTTTTGGTGTCTTATCGGAGTTTCATTCATTAATTATTCCACATTTTGACCAAACTTAAAAATCGAAAATTTGAGAAAAAAAAAGTTTAAGTGATCCATCACAGCAGATTATATATTTGCAGTAGCTGGTAATAATATCAACTTTCATTTCAACTCGGGACACTGATTTTACGCGCAGACGGATAAACGATAAGTAGGTCAAATGAAGGAATTGGAAGTTGTAAGTAATTGAATTCTTACACCGAATTAATTGTTCATAAAAACATTAAAATTCTAATGGTCAATGAAGGTGGTTGTAAAATTTCTTTATTGCTCGTTATATTACTCCTTACTTCCTTAGTTGTTAATTAAATTTCGCTAATTATATTTAATATTATTATCTTTCACAATCATTCTGAATATTATTTGTATTTTTTAGTACTATCAGAAATTGTCCTCTTGTTATTTTTGTGCATTTGGTAAACTTATATAATTATAAATGTTTTTTAACGTTTAAACTTTTCCTTACGGTTGTACGGTTTACCTTTGAATGCGAGTCAATACAACTGCTGTGCCCGACAAAAGTGAGAATTTCACTTCCCGTATTAAAAATAGTTCTTCTGGTTTAAGACCCCGTAGCCTAAAGATTAATATTACATTTTATGATAACATTTCATCTTTTTTTCAAAATATGAATGATCTGCTGATTTGTTTGAAAATACATCCATCCTGGAATTTTTTCATAGCTCATTCTTTTCATCTTTATTACTCCAGGAAATTAATATTTTTGAGCATTATCTAAATTCTTAAAAAATATTTTTTTTTCATTTGCATTATATAAAATTGTTCGCATTCTTTTTATATTTCTCACCCTTTATAAGCTATTCTATTTTAAAATTTGTTTATTAATTTTGATTGAGCAATTGATTTTTAGATAGTTATATATAATTAGTTGTATTTAAAATCATTCAGATTACTTTCTCTTCTTTCATTCAGAGACTACCACTCATCAAAAAAGCAGCAGAAAAATATCGACATCACTTGATTATAATTACATTGAAATATTACCATCGCTCATGGTAATTCTGGACAGCGGATTCACGCATGAAAGATCAGACGATAACTAGGCGCAAATGGATGATTTCGAATCAATTACTTCGGAGCCACTGAGTTATAAGGAAGAATTATTTTCTGGTTAGGCACTGCAGAAGATCACAGTCTCAACCACACAGTTAAGATACATACAGTCTTCTGGCGTCTAACTTAAGTGATCCCTTCAGAGAAAATATTTTGCATTGTTTATTGTCATCCAGGATTCTAGGCTTAAGGAGCTCTGTTTAATGATTGAAAAGAATGATACTTCTATTTATTGCCACATTTTGGCATCGCTTATGAGATAAAGATGGCATTGAAATGGTTCTTCGATACTCAGATAAGTGTTTTGGCTGATTAAATGACAATGGTTATTCTGTTTGATATTTATCGGGTCTTAATTTTATATGAGGAAAGTTTTAATCCTAGTGTTTTTCATCGTATTTAAGAAGAATTAATTCAGTGAATGGTTTTGGTTCTGTTACTAAATGCAATATGTTTAATACGCAATGTGGTGTCATTGAAGATTATTTTATGCTTAAAATAATCAATAATTTATATTCTTCTCATTTTCATTTTCTAATTAATTCAATAATAAATTTAGTCGAGCTATTTGGGTTTTAATGATAACATTAATCTTTATTTTTTTATTTTTGTTAAATATCATCGTGATTGCGTTTTAACTTTTCTGAAATTAAATTCTTCTTTCTCATACATTGAATTCTTTTCATTAATTTATTTGGGTATAGAAACCATTTGCCATTTTTTAACTGCGATCAGTAGTGTAGTCGCAAAATAAGCAGTGCCGGGACGCTCTAACCTGGGTGACAAAAATAGCTCTGTTTTAAGGATTTTTCACAATTTTTTCTTATTTATTTGTCTTCGAAAAAAGCAGTACCGGAACACCGTTCCGGTGCATTCCACGACGTCCTTATTCCCAGGCGGTCGTATCTACACGAGGGTCTATAATTTAAATTTAATAAAAATTTGAGATAGGTGGTGTTGCTTCTAAAGCGACAATATACGCACTTTGAGTAAAAATTTCATAAAGCACTATTAATAACAAAGGAAAAAGTATGTCTGTGTGTTGGTGCTCTACAGTGGCTGTAGGCCGCAGTGACCTAGTGGTAAGGTGTCAGTTTTGGGCCGGGGGGTTCCAGGCTCGAAACCCGATTCCACTGAAGATCCGAAGTGTTATGGGCCTGTTGCCCGCTAAATCATACATAGCGACCAAACTTCCTCCCGTTGGTGTGGCGTGGAAGTTTGGAGAGGGAGTGCCATCTCAGGTGTCGTCCTCGTCATCTGACTGTGTTTCCAAATTACGAGGTCCGTCCCAAAATAGCCCTCGTGTTGCTTCAAAACGGGACGCTAATATACTTAAAACTAAATCTACAGGTCGACCCAGCGCTACGATGTAGCGCAACAAATTTAGTACAAACATACCTTGGGGTATGGCAATATGCACCTCGGAGCTATTTTTCAAAATTTTTATTTAGAATTTTAATTAATTAAAAATTGAGAGAAATGTTGGAGTTTTTCCTTGATAATTTCTGAAAATAATACAGCACAAAAATTATTTTTACACCACGTATGAGTTAAACTTTATTTTTCCCATGATATCAACTAAATTGCAAATCGAATTTTTCACTAATTATCATAAATTTTTAGAAATATTTTTGGGCATAATTTGTAACAATACTTGGCATTTTCGCAATGAAATTCAAATCGTTCTCATGGTTTAAACAAATATTTATTTCCATGTCTCAATTCCATTTTTGGAATTTGAGGTTATACCTTAATGTTTAATGATATGTTTCAATTAAATCAGCATATGTTTTTAACAGCATATTTTAATACGATTAATATATTGTTGGAAGTAAAATGTGCCGCGCCATTTTAATGTTAAAATCAAATCCCTATTTTAGAAAAGGAATAAGAAAATGAAGTTGATGAAGACAATGTGCAATTAGATGTTACATGACACAGATAGTTTATTGATTCTATTAGGAACGTTCATGCTGACAACAAACAGAACATGTACAAGGCCACTGAAAGAATGTCGATTAAATGTCTATCACACTTTGAAATTCAATATTACTAGAGAACCATGAAAATCAAATTATGCATAAGAGATTCCATTGAACATATATTCCTGGCGAGCAAGCTCGTCACCGATGGCGTTATTTATTAACAAAGAAACATCCAATTTTCATAACTCAAATCAATAAATATAATAACAGAATATTGTCAATTTTGGAAATTCATTTTTCTAATTAGAAATGAATTAATTTCCAATTGAAATAATTTTTCATTTTTTTTCTTAAAAACTACAATTTTTAAATTGAAGAGAAGACTTTGTTAAATAATGGCTCTATTTATCAATTAAAACAAATCGACATCTGATAGATAATTCTTATATGACTGTGAACATCATTCGCATATCAGGTGTCCTCTGTGTAAGACAGTGTAATAGCATTTGAATTAATTGCTATTTCGACTTTGAAAATACAGTGGCTTGTTATGTTTATTTCAATGGTTACTCCATTCATTCATGAGATATCTGGAAATGAAGAAAGGCATTTTCATCGGGTTGAAATGCATTACTAGCGACTTTCAGCCGTAGGGCGAAAGAGAGAGAGAAAAGTGTTGATTACAGGATGCTCGCAGGATCTCAAACCCTTGGATTACTTGTTCGAGATAAATGAAACACAATGTTCACAGCTCGAAAACAGTTTTATTAGTTGATTTGAAAGAATCCATTAGAAAAAGTTTCCAAATGGCGAAAGACATGCTTAGCGTCGCTTCAAATACCATCGGAAAGTTTTATCAGCAGGGACCTTTTATTTTACCAAGACAGTAACATTCAACAATTCAAAAACTTCTGGAAACTAACAAAATTCTACATTTGTAGACATTTTGCGTGATGAAACTTTTATTTATGGTATTAATTGTTCATACAGCAATTATTCAAATTGTGATGTCTGACGAAAACTTTCATAACTCCTTTGTTTGCGGAAAAGAGGTCTTTAAAATTAACCCGTCTGATTTTCTTCTTCTTCTTCCTGGTACTTTTCTATCATCAAAATGCTTGCATGTCATAACATATGCATTACGTATATGGGATAAACAGGAAACCGCAAGAAATAGCAATTCCTAAGAACGATGTTACGTTTTCACAAACCTTACAATTAATAAAAATTTGCCGCCATCACACTTTTTCGGTCTTTTGATGGAAAAAGATAATAGATAAAAACAAAATTGTAGTTGTTGTCAGAATATATTTTAAATTTCCTTTTGTTCAGTCTGAGCATTATATAATTCTAATTCCCACGAAGTAATTTATTTCCAAAATTCAGTATTATCTGATTTCATTGATAATCATAAACGAATTACGCCGACAAACCTATGTATGCGGATTTACATGAATGACCCGGCCGCCGCGACAACTAATCGGGCACTGTGGACCTTTCACAATAGTCCTTATTACGAGCGGCTCACACGATGACCTCTCAGACGGAGGTACGACCGACATCGGCGGGGGGGGGGGGATTCAACCCCTCCCCCATTACTATATCCCACCAAGAAGCGAGACTCTGCTTACTTTTACCGCAGGTTTTCATCCCCAAATTTGAAGGGCCATTTCAAAATCCTACTTAAATTTCTAATTTGGGGAACATATTTCATGCAGGTATAGGCGTTTGTCATGTAGTCTAAAATTCGCAATATAACTGAATGATTTTCAATTAAAATTCTAAATACATTTAGAAAAATACTTTATTTAATATATTTAGTAGGGATACTCCAATTTCGTTTCAGTTAATATAAATTTTACCCGTTTCCAGGAAATGCTCATGCATTATGGACGGTAAATTTTGGTGAGTTTCTCCGTGAAAAGGAAATTTCTATAACCAAATTTATAAAAGATATTTTTAAAACTTTTGCAGAAACGTAGGATTCATTTCCAGAAAATCCTATTAAAATATTTGTTTTAATGTTAGCGTCGCATAATTTCTAAAAATTGTCATAGCGTTTAGATATTTGAGGGAGTGTCTGTATCATTTCAATAAAATTGCATTTGAACAATAATTTAAAAATTTATTTTGACTCTTCAATTTGTTAAAGTTTAAGGTGATTGAGATTTGTGTGCTTGTGAAAACTAAAGGGAATTTACGATATTATTTTCAAAAGCGATCCATATTTTCTTAATGCTTATTAAATAGTTTTTTCTTTCAAATGAAATGCATATTTCACATACCATGCCCTAAAAACTCAGCTTATGAAAAATGATCTCGATGACCCAGTTATGAGTTCAACTTGGCAGAAGGAATTCGCCGTGGCCAGGTAATGGTAAAAAGGAAAAATACTTGGATTTGAAATCAACTATCGATCAAGAATACACATTTTCTACCAAACAAGTGATAACTGTTGTTTATAGTTTATTTCCTTTTACAATAATTACTTAAAATAAAGGGAGTTATAATTCCTAAAAATCCATGCACTCCATTTACGCTGAATGTAAATTTAAGATCCCAATGTATTCAGGACTGAGATCACTAATATTCTTTGAAACATCGAAAGTATTGTAAAGATACAGTATTCGTTATTTGTATAAAGAAAGCATTGAAGGATAGTAAAGAAACCGTAAAAATAGTTGAACCAAATATTCAAAATACTACATGTTTTAGGCATTTCCGTTCTGTGTCTTGATCGTCGATTCAATCGGTATTAACTTATTATCTGCCATTGACCTTTTCGTTGAGACGCTTGTTTTCTAATTATTTTCACCTAAACATTGCAATTTTAACTTTGATTGCTGCATCTGAATGTTGAGCTGACTGCTATAAAAGCTACAAATCCAATAAAAGTCGTTTTTTCTATTTAAAAATATGATTAGTTTTAATTAAAATTTGATTATTCGGTTTAATTAAAAAAATTTCAGAAATAGCGTTTTCTTTTATATTTCTTTCATGCTATCATATTAATGTAATTTTCTTAAAAAGTGCGAAATGATCGAGTTTAGACAGATAATGGGTTAAAGTCAATGTGCCCATTTAATGAATGAATCACATAAATTTGTGGTCGGACTTCCTACTATATATCATAAAACCACAACTGTAATTTTTCTAGATTAGCCGCTTTCTTCCAGAAGCCGTCTCTTTGACAATATCCCATTTTTCTTCACGAAAAGCAATTTTTAAGTTTCTCCGAATATTTTTGAAGGGAATTTGTTTCTCGCATGGTATGTTGCATGACTCATTCATTATCTGTAAGCGTTATGGATGCTCTAAAGGACATTTTTGCATTCATATTTTAAAAGAAGAACATCATATTCAGAATAAAGCCATACACTTTATTTCGCAAAAAATAGCCAAAAAAATACGGGGAAAACTGAGGAGGGGTGGGGTGATATGAAAATAGCATGGCTCCAAACATTAGAGCGTTTATGGACATTCATTTTTTTGTATCCCGAAAAACTTTCCAAGTTCTTCTCTTTTTAGAATTCAGATCCCAAATTTTCTCATCAATTAAAACGCTTGTATTATCCAGTTGTTTCATTTGAATTATTCCTTCCTCAGAAATATTTTTGAAAATTTTAAATAAATAATACCATTATGCCTATTTCATAATGTTAATTTCATAACTTTATGTAACAAAATGGGCGGGACCACGGGAAACTTATGGCAGAGTTTAGTCTTCGGAACCGGAGGGTCGCAGTCCAAGATCCTTGGAAAAGCTGTAGTGTTTATGGACCCTGTGCACACTAAATTCGTCGAGGTCAAATTTCATTCCTCTGGCGTGGCGCGGAAGTTTGAACGGGGAATGTCGGCGCAATAACTGCTTCGTCATCTGAGCCAAATTTACGATTTGAAAACGGAAATTACGGATAAAAGGACTTAACTAAAATAAAAGGATTGCTCTGTTCAGGTTCATAACAACTGATATATAACGAAAATATTGGTATTACTGTTACATAATATTTACTTTAACTCTTTCTATATTGAAAAGCCTCAAACACCCGTTCAACTAAAGAACGATGGGCGCCTAAAGCGACAGACATCTCTGCGAAATTTCCACTCCCTTTTGTTAAGTGTGATTGATTGCATATGATAATTCCGTGATTTACTAGCTTAGCTTGTCATGTTCCATACAATTTAGAGAGCTTCTCTAAAGACGGTTCCAAAGTTAAGCGACACATTTAGGTGGATCATTCACGGGTCGGATGCGCCATCCGCAAACCCATCACCTATGGGCACTCCGATATCTTAAGGCTACTGAGCCTATTCCTTCCCCGCTTTCAAAACGCGTTTCCCCGCCCTGATTTCCCCAGACTGACTCCCACCTACACTTTCTCTCCCCTACGGGTGGTTTCCGCTTTTGTGAGAGGCATGCTCCCTCTCGAAGATGCTATTTTAGTTTTATGCCCGAATGCGCCAAATGGAAAACGAGCAACATATTTCAAAACTTTGCCGCTGTTTACACCATGATTTTTGCATTGCCAAAGGGTTTTGGAGCGATGTGCGCCAAATGGAATAGAAAAACTTTCTAGTGAATGTCCAGCTTTAATGACTCACCCAGGTAAGTTTAGGTAACAAAGAAATATTCTTGGAACTCTCATTTCACCGCAACCCATTTCCTTGTAATAAATCCTCCGCCAGCTAGTCAGAGCTCTCTTTCGTGTATCAGCCAATTAATAATGCAGTCTATCATTGGAATTTAAGAAGTGGCTTGTGAATTTCTCTTATCTTTGGAAGAGGATCTCGTGCGTTCCTAAACTTTAAATGTGTTAGGAATCAGAGGGTAAATAGTGAATAGTTTATATATTTAGCTTAATTCGTTGAGTTAACCATCCATAAAACAACATATCCTCATAGCGACTTGTGGAAAACTAATGACTACTGGAGGTGCTAACTGCTTAACACTATATATTTTCTTTGGAAACTGTATATTGTTTCTTCCTCTTTGGAGACAAATTTGATTGTCTGATATGAAGAGTAACTAACTGGCTTAGATGGTGATCATCACCGCATTACCAGCTATAATCACCAGTTATTTGTCTTTGTTATTTGCAGGCGCTATCAAATTATGGCTGTGAGTAGCCGACACCGCCCGCTCCTTTAAAAGAGAAGGCGGCTAATTAATTGCGATTATTTTTTTCTCGCTTTCTTCAAGTTAGCCCGATGTGCGAAGATTGGATGTTCTTTTTAGGAGTTTGGAGTTTATGATGTTCATATTAGAGAACAAACTAAATTAAATAATGTTTTAAGGAAAGAGACCATATATTTGAAGCAGACAAATGGATTCAGAATAAGACGATAATCCAATGGGAACATTAAAAGCTTAATAAATTTAACGAATCAGTTTTAAAAAACCAAATTATTAGTGCAACAAAAAGGATTTATTTTAGTTAAAATTTAATTTTTAGTCTTTTATTTATAATTCAACATTATAAGTAACGAATTTCTAAGAAATTACCTTAAAATTTCAAAAATTTGAGAAGGAGGCCGTTAATGTGATATGTTAATCAAATTTGTTCCTCACTCTCAGACATCAACAAAGGTTATCATCATATATAATTTGTGTATTTTAAGTGCCCCGTTAATTAAATACAGGTTATTGAGTAATCGGCTAAAAATTTCTACTCCTCAAGAGAAGGTATAAGTAGTATCTTGGAATGAGTCTCTTTCAGTAGGTTTAAGATGCGCAGTAAAAAACAAAAATCCAGAACACTGATGACTTAAACCGAAAGATTAGTTAAAAGTTTGCTATTAAATATTACTTAAAGATTTATTTCAATTATGGTTCTTTGTGACGCTATGCTACTGTCAACATGACTAGAAATTGAATACGGTCTTGATGTGATTCGTGCAACTAATGATACCCATAGAGAGGTGTATTAAATAAGGCCGAAAAATCAATATCTATTCTTTATTTCCAAGAAATGTTCACAGACTTTTCTGCTCATTTTTTTCATAATAAGATCTTGATATTGTGGCAGTGCGTGCTTTTGAGTACCCAGTCGAGCATCTTAACCACTAGACAAGAGGAATTCCCCATGTGCGGAACTGGAAACGGACTTATATACATCAGAATAGGATGGCGCAGCAGAGTGCACCCAGCTTGTTTAATATTATCTGAATATCGAGGAAGATATAATTGCACTTCCGTGTGTTGCGTGCATATTGCGCAGATTGCTGCCGAGAGGTTTTGTGCTATGAAATGCGTCATAGACTTTGTGCTGTGAAATGCGTCAAAGGCATAGAACTGGGAGAGCTGCGTTGTGTAGAATTTGTAGTGCTACCATCTGGTGAATGTAGCAGCAGATAGAATTGATGTGATTTGTGGTGCTGCCATCTAGTAGTGGGACTTAAAGTAGGTGTTGCGTGTTCTTTCGGGTCACCACTGTGGCAGATACGTAGATTTCAGCCGGGGACCTTCACCTTAACCACTAGACAAGAGGAATTCTCCATGTCCGGAGGTGGATACTGATTTATATACATCAGGACAGAACGGCGCAGCATGATGCACTACAATATAATATAGACTTATGAAATCAATTTTTCCACATATTCACTACATGTGGCCCCACTTGCATACAATTAAAAATTCATTAAATTAATCAATTAATTGATAACTAAGTTCTGAACAGATTAAACTAGTTCATTGCCATTGAAAACAAGCATATGTGGAAAATTTAAAAACTGTATCACATCAGGAAGTGATTGAAAAATCAATTACAAAAGTCCGTCATTACAAATATAAAACCAGTCAAGTTAAGAAAAAGTTCATGATAACCGGAATTACGCAAATATTTAAGTATGGCTTAGTTTTGAAATTATTATTTCATATTATCTTTCACCTTAAGAGCAAAAATTATAAATTTTTCTCCAAATAGCTTATATAAATTTTTAATGATATCTAAGCAATGGCTTGAAAAAAAAGTAAAACAAACTACGGTTTTTTTTCAGCGTATCGAAGACTAGTTCTGTTTATGAATTATAACATCAAAATACTTTCAGCTGATCAAAGACTACAGTAATATAGAACAGAAGTTTCAATATAATTGGAAAAAAATGTTTTACATTTTATGATTGCTTATGCATTTTTACTTCTTCTAGTTCGCAACTGAATAAATGCACGCTTTAGCAAGCAAAACGCTTTATTAAATGTTCACAAAAACGGAAAAAGGAAAAAAAGAAGAAAATACAAACTACATTAGGTGGTTTTTTTTCAACGTCGCACTACGTTCCTTCCATTGGAGTCTCAGGAAGGAAATTGATTCACACGCCAAAATGCCACAAAACTTGGTATGGGCGATCCTATATATCTCCGTAACTACACATGTCAGAAACAAAAATTATCTTATTTTAGAGATAAAGGGAAAAAAACGAATTTACAGAAAGTAAAATGAAAATCGGAATTGTAGTCCAGCGACTACGCACTGAAAAAAAATTCTGGTCAAAGCTACCAGAATATGGTAAAATTTACCGTATTCTCTGGCTCATATGGAACACCATAAAGTACGGTATTTTTTACCGCAGCAGTTTAGTAATGACTTTATGGTAAAATAACCAGAAAAATATCGTTCATTTACCATGCTGTTTGATATGGAATTTGGTATTATTACCGTACACAAAGGTAATACTACCAAATAAGATGGTAATTTAGACCATTATTTTGATAAATTTACCAGAATAACTCTGGTTCTATTACCAATAAGATG
>BGPR01028095.1:0-20214 GCA_013235015.1 Araneus ventricosus | reverse complement strand
AGAATTTTGTGTATTACATACGTAACAGCCCATTATAAATTACCATGCCAGATTATATTATAAAAGAAATGCAGGTATTAATTAGTTTTTCCAAAATAACTTGCAAATAATGTAAATATAATATGTAGATAAAATTTCTATTGTTATATAAATTCAAAATGTAAGATGTAATAGAAAAGTTCTGCTGCCAGATATTATTTATCAAATTGCAATGCAGGCGTTGGCAGATTTATAGGTGCTAACAATAATTTTACTTGCACAATCAGTCCTCCTAAAACCCAGTTAGTTATTTTTGGTTGTATTGAAACTAGGGATGGGGAAAACCTACCGGTTTAAACCGAAAACCGTTTTTTTTTTTTGGTTTCGGTTATTTTTTGCCCCGGTTTAAACCGGTTATCTTTTTAAATACAAAAACCGAGGGGGAAAACCGGTCGGAAGATCGGCTCGATTTTAGGTTCGACTAGACTAAAATTTTCCAAGTTATAAAGCTTTGAATTTCATCATCTTAGGCCAATCACCGACAAGGGCTTCCTTGGGGCATCTGTTGATTGAAGAACACTGAAAGAGTCTTTATGAACTGGTAATTATTGGCCAATAGATTGATTTTCTGCAAAAACAGTACTAATAAAAATTTTTTGCAGCCAAAAAATATTTATCTTCAGTCGGAAGTTCTGTGGCGTCCGAAACATTAGTATCTACATTGAATGATGTTTTCTATGAAAGGTGTCGACTCACGGATCAACACATTGCTGAAAGAGTCTTTATGAGCAGATTAGATGATAAATATTGGCCAATGAATTAATTTCTTGTGAAAACAATGTCAATAAAAAATTCTATCTATAATACTTACTTATTGCAATAATTACTCATTTAGTATTACATATTGTATTAATCACTTATTTATAATCATTACTTATTGCATTATTGTATTAATACTTATTTTTTGTATATTATTAATAATAAAAAATTCTGTACACAAACGTTGCTTTAAAAAAATGAAAACCGGTTTTTTCAAAAACCGGTTATTTTGAGCGGTTTTAACCGCCAGGTTAAATCGGAGGTGAAAAAAACCGGTTTAACCTAAAACCGGGTTTTTTGCATTACCGCCATCCCTAATTAAAACCGAGCTAAGCGAAACCTAGAAACCATACAGGCAAGGAAATCTTGTTATAAGATGTAATGTCTCATAACAACTTCTCCAAATATTCTATGCGTCAAAAACACAAGTTTATGTTCAAGTTTTGTTTATAAGCTTCAAACTGAATCAATAATTTTAAACTAAAAACTTCATAATTCACTATTAAAATAAACCATAAATAAAACTATCAAAATTCAGAATTTAGTATGTGAAACTAAATCGTACCAATTCCAGCTATGTGCTTTATAGCTGATTCTTGTAAGACGGCCATAGGAATGTTTGCACTAAAGCATCGAAATGCCGTGTCGGAGGGACACACGCACGAATGTAGTAGTGGTCATAAGAGTCCATACGGGGGTGCGAATGTCTCAAAAATAAAGAAAAAAGAAATGGCTGGCACAAAATGGCCATTTTTTAATCCCTACAGCTCTGATTTTCCATTGCCTTATATTCATTAAAAAAAACTGGATTACGAGTGTTTGTGATAGTTGTTAGTCTTTATTGTAAACCTACAAGATTTACAGTTAGAATTAAAAAGGATCACGACGATATTATTACAAAAATCGTCCTGTGGGTGTACGGTGAAAACAATTCAACCAGGAGGATAATGGAGAATGACGCTTTATTCACGAATATTCAGGAAAAGATGAAGCACAGGTAACAAGAAAAGCAGCACTTGTACAAATTAGCATCACAAGCAAGCAGACAATCACTAATAATAACAGTAATAGCACGAACAATAGCGCTTAGCGACTAGCATCTGACCAACTCGCAATGCGAACAAGACTCCAAAGAGATTCATCTCCGCATTGGCTCCTGTGGTATTTATAGCTCTTCCGACAGGGCGTGACATCAAATGGAATAATCTAGTACATTCTGTATATTTCCGCTCCTAATAGAGATATCGAGGAAATTATCGCATTTTCGGGAACTTTCGATTTGTCAGCAAGTTTGTCACCAAGGTAAGGGTTCAGGCCTGGCCGCATATTGTACTCCATACTTACCCCTGTAAAACTCTCTTCCCAACCATAAGATTAGCAGGGCAGGAAAGCGACATTACATTTTTGTAACAATATTGACTAGGTATTATAAATTTGAAATTTTAGCTTACTAGCTATTAGTTAAATATTTACTCTTTCGTAATACCAAAAATGACCAATTTAAAGATAAATGACCAAATAAAAGAATTCAGAACATTCAAGTTCTTTTAAAATTGGAAAAAAACCTGGAAATATAGCCGCGTAAAATGTTCATAAAATATTGCACCCATTATGTTTTAAGCCCCATTTATTTCTTTTATTGTTTGAAAAAATATTTATCCAACTCTTAAACCCTAAAAAAAAGAAGACTTGCAACTGCGTTCTTTATATATATCTCTCTTGCTTTATACTTTCTTCCTTTCTGTTAATGTTTAACTTTGATTTTTGTTACAGTTTTTCCTAATTTGCATCCCTTGTTATAGAAGCTTCGCTTCAAAATATCTGACATAAGAAAGCATCACCTTGAAGAAATTCAACTAAAGTTGCGATCTTTTTTACCGAAAATTCTATCGAATATTTCAATGAAAGAAAAAGTAGGTCAAATTGTCTTTTTATAAAGCTATATTTTACAAAGCTATATAAAAGAATAAATATTTTGAACAAGATGTTAAGCATCTTATTATTCTTCATTACAGTAAAAAGAGGATTAACATTAACCACTTCAGTTTCTGGTGCTGAATTTTAATTCGTAAGAGCAATCCAAAAAATTTTATGACTGTGTATCATAAATTTGAATTTTTAGCTTATTACTTCCTCTAGTTAAATAATTATTCTCCCAACTAATCTTATTCGCCAGTACGGGTATCCAAAATATTCCAGTGCTTAAAAAATCGAAACAAATCCTCTGAGCTTAGCTTGCATGAAATATTCATAAAACATTATCCCCAGTATGTTTTAAGCCCCATTTTTACCCTCCTACTCTATACAAAAAATATTAATCAAATTCTAGAACCTAGCGGAAAAAAAGGGCTTAAAATTTATCCCCCCGCATTATTTACGTAATTCGAGCAACTCCAGCAATTATCCAGGCAACAAAATTTGAAGTTGACGTCATTTGATAAGCATCATTTTCTCATCATCATTAATCAAATGGGCCTGCTTGACAACCGGGAATATAGAAGCAGAACCAGAAAAAATAATAATCACTTCACTCCACATTGTGCATTTTCTTTCAGCTACGGAAACTATCAGTCTTTATTATCCATCTAGGGCGGCTGTGGTAGAGCGCGAATCGATATTTTACATGGCTAATGAGATAGCCCTAAAGATGTTCATTAGCATGTTCTTTTGGATTCTACACGAATTCTGCTAAGGAAATGTCTTCTTTTTACTTTGGAGCATTGTCTATAAGACTTCAAAAGGCAAAAATAGGCAATTAAGTAACAATGGACACTGAAAGACGGAGTCTGGTTGGTTCTTTTTAGGGAGAAGTCTTCATTGTCTTGCAAGATTTTGAGAAATTTGTACTTTTTTGTTTCCTGGACTATTCATAGTTACAAGATGCACCCGGGAAAATAAATTTGCCATTTGAAACATTTTCTCAAATGTATATGCAGTCATATTTCCAAATATAGTATAATTCTGATTTTGCGAATGTGGTTAGATGTAATAAATCTCTACTAATAATAAAGGAGTATGTATGTGTTTGTGTGTTGGCGCTCTACAGGAAAGACTACTAGACTTAGAGCTACGAAATTTGGCACAAACATATTTTGGAGGGTGGGAATGCGCACCTCGGAGCCCTTTTTGAAATTTTAATTACAATTTTAATTAATTAAAAATTAAGCGAAATTTTGGCGTTTATCCTTAATAACGTACGAAAATATTGCAGCAGAAAAATCACTATTACGCCATCTAAAAGCGCAAACAATTACCTTTTCAATGATATCAATTAAGTTGCCGTACGAATTTTTCTCCAATTTTAATAAATTTTTTAAAATATTTTGTTGCAAAAATTTACAACAATGCTTTTCATTGTTGCAACACGATTCAAACTGTTTTTAATGTTTAAACAAATATTTATCTGCGCGTTTCTCTATCATTGTTGAAAGCTACGGAATATATTAATGTTTGATGCCATGTTTTAATCAGCATATTTTCATCCAGCTAACATGTGGCTGGAAGTAAAATGTGCCGCGCCATTATGAAGTTAAAATCAAATGCATATTTTGCAAGAGGAATAAGAGAGTGAAGTTGATGCCGACAACGGGCAATTGTATGCTATATGACACAGACAGTTACTCGACTCCATTATGTTCATGCGTTCATGAAGACAACGAATAGAACAGGTGCAAAGCTACTGAAAGAACGTGGGTTAAATGTCTATAACAATTTGAAATTTAAACTTGTTGAGGGAACCATGAATATCAAATTATGAGTAAGAGACTCAATTAAAATTGTATTCCCGACTAACAAGCTGGTCGCCGAAGGTGGCTAGTTATTAATAATTCCACAACAGGTGAAAAATTCCATGGGAAACTGGGGAATTCCATGCTTACATGATGAAAGAAAAATGACAAGCACCTCTTCAAGTTTTGAATATATTGCACAACTTGTTGTTGCCGCTTATAGAGCTAAGAACAATTCTTTTACAGATTGGAATAATTATTTTTATCTTTTGCTTTGTATTTTCTTGGATAACGTAATTCTAGTTCATTTACTAGAGTTTTAATTAGTTACTTATTGAATTAATAGTTCTTAAAATTTGTATAATTTATTTATTATCGTTTTCTGAATACATTATAAGCATTCGCCTTCTTTAGCATGGTTTGAGCAAGCCTAATCTAAATTATATCAACAGTTCTTTAGAGTTTTCACTATTTTTATTTAATTTTATTTACACTTTTTGTTAGACTACCTTTCCTTTTTTATAAGTTAGTTATTAAATAAGAATATCATTGAGTCGGTATTATAAGTATACCAGTAGAATTAGTATACTTTTAAATTTTTGTAATCCATGCTTTTAATAATTTAGAATTATGTAATAAGTAAAATAATAGCTTATAAGTGGAAACTTAGAAAGCATTTCCTAAAGACTATATCCTCTTTTTCACATTATAATAGGCAAAAGCTAGACGAGAAAGCATAATATCTTCTACTCAAAAAGGTAAAAAATAAAAAGAAGAAGAACGGTGTTGATTATAAACACATAACATGAAATGGTGCAGATACGTGTTTAGATGACATACTCAGTTACATTTATCATGTGATTATGACATCAAAGGAATTAACTCCATTATCTGCGACTAAACAACATTATTATTTTATTCCACAGCGAAGCATCATTATAATGTTTTGAATTCCTCAGAGAATTTTAAACTCAGAATAAAAAGAGATGATTCGAAAAAGAAATGAACTTCTTTCAAAATTTTTTGATATCTCATTCAAAAATACAGTTTGTTAAATTGTTGACTTCACGAATTAACATTTATAAGAATGCTATATTGGCAACTAAATAAATTATAATTCCATAATACAGCCGTAAAAAATGATTTCGTACATAATCTTACAAACAAAATGACTACGAAATAATTGAATTCTAACACTTTAGAAATAAATAGCATTTTAAATATTTTGAATTCTGGAAGAATAAGTAAAATATGAATAAAATAAGGAGAAAAACATTATAAAAGTCAACCATTTGATCCTTTTCCAAAATTTTTTGAATACTTTATTCATATATACTCTATTTTAAGCTTTTGATTCTCCAATTCATATTTTAATAAATACTGCATCAGCGATTAAATAAACATAAAGTTCACATTTGATATTACAAAAAAGTCGTCTGCGAAATATTCTAATTCTAATATTCGAAGCTAAATGTCATTTAAAAGACTTTGAACTCTTCAAACGATATGGAGCCAACAAAAAAGTAAAAGGGATAAAAAAAATTTATTAAAGGAAGATAGAAAATTCCATAAAAGGGAAATAACTCTTAAAGTTGCGTTGTTGCTCTTGCTTTATTGAATAATTCTTATTTTTGAAATTCCGGAAGTTCTGAAATAAAGAATTTTCTCCGTAAGCCGTGGTTTCATAATGGCACGAAGAATTTGACATTTGGTACCAGACATACGGCAAAATAATTTAATCCTTGCGATCAAATTAAAAAGGAGTGCTAAGATAGTTTGGATCTCTTGCATTAAATTGATTCATGTCAGATTAAACTAGAAATAGAAGCGATTCGAAAGTTCTAGGAAACAGGGATCTGTTCTGTTTAATTGCAAAATTACGGAGTGCAGCTATTTAATCTGTTTATCTATTTTTTTAAATATTTTAATTATATATATATATATATATATATATATATAGATAGAAAAAACTAAAGATTACATCAGAGATTTGATTAAAGCGAGATATTTCATAACAGAAAAATTAAAACACCATGTGTTAAAATATATTTTAAAAAGAAATTGATTATATTTCGAAGAACGAATGAAATTTTTCCCTAAGAAGGTAAAATTATTATTATCTAATTTTAAAGCAAACAAAAATGAAACTGAAACAAGGAAAGTTTTATGCAGGTTTCATATTCGTAAATATAAAATAGTTTCATAAACATAACATACTTGATTCACACACAAGCACGCCCAGACCCACCCAATTAAATAAATTTACTATCGCAACTATCTTTAGAGCTATTGGCTGGACGCATCAACATTAATGCGTATATTAGTTTTAGCTTTTGCTCAATCAATACTGAAACAGTTCTGACAGCCATTAAAATGCTTCTGTCAAATAGAACTTTAAATGATATTTAGTGTTTATTCCTCCCGCTCTTAGTGTGTTCTTGATCTTTTTATTTCTTTATTTCATCTTCACGTACTATGGGGTGAATATACATATATACAGGGTGTTCATTAATTATTGTCGGGGTTTCCGTACCCCATAACTTTCGAATAAAAAATATTACACAAAAACCGATTACGTATTCGTAAACTACAACTCAAAGAATTTCATTAATGATATTAAAAAGATTAATGAATTTGCACATGGCTGCCCTTCGTGGCTCGTAACACATCGAGAGGAAATTCGATTTCCCTCCAAGTGTTCTCCAGCATTTGTGGGGTAACATTTTGGAAAAGCAGTAACAATTCTGCGCTTCAGTTCACCAAGGGAGGGCACAGGGGTCTTGTACACAATGTTCTTGACAAACCCCCAAACAGAATTTAGTTTCGAAAAACCACAATACACACATTGCTTTTTCTTGCACGGTCGCCATTTTTATTTATGACGTCATAATTACCCAGACTGCAAATGCTCTAAGATCGCATTGCTGCCACGTAAAATTCTTTGAGTTGTAATTTACGAATACGTAATCGGTTTTTGCGTAATATTTTTTATTCGAAAGTTATGAGGTACGGAAACCCCGACAATAATTAATGAACACCCTGTATATATATATATATATATATAGGTATATAAAATGACGAAATGATTTCGTAAAAAATAAATAGGTTCCATTTTATGTTCGTAAAATTAATGTTAGCTGCATAAGCTTAACATTTGTCTCCTATTAATTCATGAAAACTTACATGTTCGTAAATTTGATTTTCTTAAAGACGTGTGTCTTTTATATCTTACTTCTATAATAATTATTACGCAGTAATGACCACGACAAACATTTTTTTTAAAGAAGCAGGAATAATTACTTTCTCTTATAGTTTCAATCAACTTCATTTGATTCCTTTATAGCAGAACATGTTTAGTAAAAAAAGATTCCATAGAATCAAATCGGAAAAACCCATAAATCAAATTCCCACAAATCTAGTTAAAATTAATGTTCTATGGCGCATAAAATCGAATTGTCTTAAAAACCGCCTTTCATCTCCACTTACAGAACGCACTTCGTATGAACGCTTCAACGCCTACGATTCGTCAAATTCGATGAATCACGTGAGGCTTTATCCAATCGGAAGCGACGAGGTCGGTGAACCTAAATGTGATTTGTTGTGTAATGAAGCATTAAACTGACTGTCATTCGATCAGTAACGACATCTGCAGTCTTAAGAGTTAACTTCTGATCGTTTAATCTTGTCAAAGTCAGATTACTGTGTAAAATGCAATTATCTTTAACCTGATTCCATCTTCAATAAAGCTGTAAAAATTAAGTATGTGATGCCCGTGTTGTTTGCTGTTCGAAACAATCCGTTAAAATAGTATTTAGTATAAAATATAATACAGCTAAGTTAAAATTATATTGGGAATTTAGGCAATTTTCAAAATGATCTTTTGGGATATTTCAATGATAATGTAGTTATTTTCATGGAATGATTCTGTGTTTAAAATTGTGCAAATTGTCTAACTTAATATACTTTCTCTGTATGAAAAGATAATCAGTTACGTTTTTCGAAGTGTATCATTCTTTTCAAAATTTATCCAGCTTCAATGTAATTCTGTTGGAATTTTAAAGCTTTATTACCTTTTAAAATTAGAAACTAAAAATAGCTCGAAATTACATGGATTTTTAGTTATTGCTTTTATTCACTTGTCTTCCTGCCTAGTGAAAATATTAAATCGAGGCTTAGAATGAATTTTAAAAATATTGAGGTAATCCGTGAGAAAATATTTTGGTGATAAACTGGCAACATTGAATAGATAATAATTAGAATTTTAAAATGGCTTAAAATTTGTTCAGATAGTAGTTTCTAAAATCATAGCCGGAAAACATCAAAATTACAAAATAAAAACTCAACAGTGTAAATCCGAGTAATCCGTAAAATGTTATGCCACACTGTTGGAATTTCAAAATTTTATTGCATTTTTAAATTATAAACAAAAAATAACACCAAAGTCTTATATATTAAATTCATTTCTTTCTTTTTATTGCATAGCCTTTTAACGCAAGACTACGTTCCTCCCATTGGAATCTCATACGCCACAAACCGTTGTATTGGAGACCCTCTATATCTCGGTAACTACATATATTAAAAACATAAATAATGTCTTATTTTAGAGATAAAAGGTAACAACAGAAGTTAAAAAAAATTTTGAAAATCATAATTGTTGTTCAGCGATTGAAGAATTCAAAACAAAAGAATTGACATTGTAATATATTTTATTAAGAAATAAAACAATTTTCATTGCAACCTTCCTTTTATTTTATTTCCCCAATTTTCCATACATTAGTATTTCAGAGAAACAAAAGAGAATTGAGCGTAACTTCGAGAAACAAAAGAGTATCGCGTGTAACAAAGAGAAACTGCGAGAAACAAAAAAATCACGCGAGTAAAGTAGTCCTACGCCTTTAACATCAACGACTGTTTGAAAAAGACAGCCTCCAATCTTTTTTTTGGGGGGGGGGGGGGGTTTGGGTTAAGTTGACAAGCCATATCCGCAAGACATGTTATAAAACAATTACATATTGCTATAAATTTTAACTTGAAGGAATCATCGATATAAGTAAGGCCACTTTTTATCTCCCATAATAAATGGAAACAAGATAATTTTTACTGTGGATATCCAAATGGCAATGTCGATAATAAAGTAACGAATTGAACGACATAGAATTTTGGATGCGATACAAAATCTTTAACATGTCTACTATTTAATAAATAATTAAATATAGCAATACCTCTTGACATTCGAATGTTCAACTCTGTCTTTATTTACAACATATACTTTAGAACACAGATGACAAAACGATTTTCTTTCTGTGCGAAACTAAACAAATCGAATTTTATAGTAACGTTGAAAGCAAATATATTTATATAAAATATTTAAAAGTCATTACGTTCAATTAATTCAATTTTTTATCAAAAATTTTCTGCATATTAAAAATTATCGGCTGTATGCCAAAAAATCCAATATTAAGATTTTCATTTCTGATTGAAATTAATTTTGTTCTAGATTTTAGGAAATGACAGAAACACGATAAACTATTATCTGGGTAAAAATTCAGATATCTCACTTGATAAGGCAGGGAACTTTTCAATATGTAACATGTGTGAAGTAAAAAAGTTACTTTTAGAAAAGAATGCGTCATAATATGAAATAATACGAACCATTTCGGAAGAACAAAAAATTCATTTTGTTCTTTGTAAGTGCTGTACAGAATATTAATAAATTCCTGATGTTTGAAGTATACGAAATGGTTCTTTTTCTTTTGTTCTCACAGGTTTTAACATTGTTATTATGGATTTCAGTCGTAGAAACAAGTTCCAACTGTGTAATTATGCATTCAGATGCAAGATAACCCGATATCAAGATTGGCAGACATGCAAAAGAATGACATAAAAGAACTCGGCGCAACCTGTGAAGCGGTTTTCAATTTTTCCTCTAAGCTCGAAAAGTGTTCCTAATTTAGTTCTACGTGACATGTTTCGTGAAGCAATAAATAAAAACCGACAACAAAATTATTAGGAATAAGATATTTATATTCCAATTTTTGCTACCACCGGCAACTGTTGTTCTTCCAGAACGAAAATAACTACAAAATCGTTCGCGTTTTGAAAGGATCGCATGTGGGAAAGACGTGTTGCCAATACCAAGTTCCTAATTCTGGAGTCTATTCGGAAGTTCCAATTACGTCACTGAATAAGAGATTTTGTTTGTTCTGAGAGTTATTTTACACGGTTACGAATTCACACGAGCAATCAAAGCTTTGTCCGGTTGCGTGATAATGTTCTTTTCTTGTTCCAGTTTTGCTTTTGTGCCGGATCAATCCGGCTAGAATCGATCCGGTGGAAGCGTAAGGAGGATGGTTTAGGTGTCGGCTATGTTATGGGTTTTTGGCATGCAAAATCTGGGAGATGAATTTGCATATTTTTCAGAGTTTTGCTCAAGTAGTGTGCTTCTAACTACAGGATAGGCCTAACTGGTAATGGGCTACTGTCAGTTTAAAAGATGAATATAAATCTTGTTGTTACAGTGGCAGCAATTGTGGAAAAATAAAGATGGCAGTTTATGGGGTTGCATTTAAATGGATACCTATTTATGGTTACTTTCAATGAGAAAGGTTTTAAAAGTTTTAAATGTTCTTACATTGCTTTAATATATTGCTTTATGCATTGCAGAGAATTTTCAGCATATAAATGGTTAAATTTTGAAGAATCCTTGAGATGTTGAAGATAACAAAACTGAACTTCTTTCTGAAATCTATTATCACTGAAGTAAATTATGAGATATTAATTCTGCCAAAATTTGGTAGGGTTGAGTTTCAAAATTTATGTCCTGCAACTTCAAAATATGTATGCTATCTTTTCCAATATATTTTCACAAAAGAACATGTTTTTAAATACTACTGTCACTTGAAATATTACAGAGAAGACACAACACATACAAAATTGCAAATAATTTTGTATAGAAATTAAACCCTGTGTTACAATTATAAAATGATTTAGAAATATTACATAGGTAAAGTTGTTATATAAGCGTATTGTTTTCCCATACTACATCGAATAATTAAATTAGTTTTTTGAAAGAGAAAACAAAACAAAAACAAAATATCGTATGAAATATAGGAATAAAAATGCTTTTCAACTTCTCTCATGACTGAAAATTGCAGAATAACTGCCCGGTACTGCTATAGGTCAAATTCTTACTCTGCAAAATTTTTGTTACCATTTTGTGGTTGAAGAATACCGAGGGACATGAAGACTACAATGAGAGAAAAAAGAATTTTGATCTACTCAGATTAATAAATAGTTTTTTAGATCAAAATGTAATATATTTATAAATTGATTTAAATAAAAAAGACGCAGTCTGTATTGGCCGAATGTTAAACCCAAAACTATTCTAGATAATTCTTAACAACAGTCCAAAATTACAGGACAGTGATTACGCAAGAATATTATCCTGTATTCCCAGAAACAAAAGCTGAAAATTAAATACTAAATAATATATTTCAAATCATTTCCAGAAAAATGTTTGAATTTTTATATTAGTAAGATAATTTCAAGGTCTGAATACAATATTTCTGATTTTATTTTTAAGTGATTTCTTTAAAGAGGTGAAAACTTCTATCAAATTAATTTATAATTCAAAACATATTTTTCATACCACTTTAATGAATTTTTTTAACAAATTGGTTTTTTCTATGGTGTGAATCTGAATACTTTTATCTGTCTACCCCGAGAACTATCCCAAACATAAAATACTTACCTGTTTATAGATTCAAGATATCCCGCATGAAACTATAAAACAAAACAGTCAGGTTCTATAGATTTAAATCTGATTTTCTTACGTACCCTTGTTTGGAACTTCTTTTTCCTATCTGGCAACAAGTAGAGTTTTATGTATGGGTCCGATGTACCAGAGAAGTCCTTTGCAGGTAGATCTCGAGCCATAAGTATCTGAAAGATATTAATAAAAACTAAAATATAAATATAAACTAATTATATAAAAATAAAACTAAAATATAACTTTATATATATATATATATATATATATATATATATATATATATATATTCTAGGTATTTTTGTATTCGGATTTTTTGTATTTGTATTCGGATTTTTGTATTTGATTCTTTTTAAATCTTCTTAAATGTATTT
This sequence comes from Araneus ventricosus, assembly GCA_013235015.1. Classification (NCBI taxonomy): domain Eukaryota; kingdom Metazoa; phylum Arthropoda; class Arachnida; order Araneae; family Araneidae; genus Araneus; species Araneus ventricosus. The sequence continues at coordinate 7,546 of BGPR01028095.1, read as the reverse complement.
ATATTTTTTATTCAAGAAATCTTCCATTTTCGTTTGTTTTGTGTTTTTAGAGGGGATGACGCCAATTTTTAACGGATTTCGTTTGTCGTCAGCAGAAAAAAGCACAAATTAATATCATGAGCGAGCTTCTCTTCCTGACGAGCGGCTCGCTATGATATTTTTCAATTTTTTTGGTTTTTTCTGGTTTTTGTCTATTTAGCCATTTTGTCCTTTTTTACTGTTTTTGAGTTTTTATTTTGTGTTTATATGTTGGTTTTGATATATATATATATAAAACTATATAAACTTAATAAAATAAACTATAAATAAAGTTATATATATATATATATATAACTAGATATATAATATATATATATATATCTAGTTTTATTTAATATCTGAAAGATATTAAATAAAACTAGAATAAGCTTCACGGGTTTGATGCTCTGAGGAAAAAGAGAAACACATAAAATATTTGTAAAATGAGACATATAAAACAGAGTTACTTAACAAAAGCAAAAATTACTATAAAAGCATTTGATGAGATTAGTTTAGTTCCGTTGGAGTGGTGCGGAAGTTTAGAGAGGGTGTGTGTGAACTCAGGTGTCGTCCTCGTCATCTGATCGAGGTTCAAAATTACGAGGTCCGTCCCAAAATAGCCCTCGTGTTGCTTCGAAACGGGACGTTAATATAACTTAACTAAACTAAGCGATTTTTCCGGGTAAAATGTGTCTTGGTTTTCGACCTCCCTGCTAATTTTTAGAAAATAAAAAGTGAAGAGGAAAGTTTCAAAAAATTGTATCCAAATTCAAAGAATGCGTAGAGTCATCCCCCTACAAGTCTTCAAATCTGATGAAACTGACCTCTTTTGGAAGAAAGTGCCAAAAGAGAATGTTCATTACATTGGAGGAAAAAGTACTGCCAGGACATACTGGGTGTCCATAACTAAACGACCCTATTTTAAAGTTGTCTACAGACGACACTATTGTTCAGAAAGTTGTGAAATTTTGTGGGGGACATCATGGAGGCTTGGGAATTTGTTTGAACAGCAACAACAAAAAATGGTTCAAAATTTTACCGCTAGAGGTCGTTTTAAGTTGGAAGTACCTTGGTTTTTCCCTTAAATTTCGTCGAGGAATTAAGTGCTATAGGTCCAGTAACATGTTCGATCACCGGGCAGCGATGCACATCGCATTCGGATAAAATTGATTGCAGAACCGGAATAGAATTGTTCCAGATCTGCAAACACGTCAGTTCCTTGCGCGCACAATTTTTATGCAAGATGGAGCTCCTCCACGCATTGCCCTTTGTTTTAAGGACGTCCTCAAAAACCATTTCACAGAAGAGACGCGTCGGCCGGCACTTTTGGAATCTGTGGCCTCCCCGATTCCCAGACCTCAAACCATGTGACTTTTTGCTTTGGGGCATTTGAAACATCTAGTAAGTCGTGATAATCCAAGAACTTTACCCGATTTTAAAGAGAGCATTTCACGACATGTTCTTAACATTTCCCAGAACACACTGCGGTCAATTGTTGACATGTTATCTTATGATTCCAGATGGTAACTGAAAATCATGGCCTTCATGTGGAACATGTTTTATTGTAATAAAATTTGTAAACTATCGTAAATGTATGCTAAATGTGAAATTCCTTAAAAAACGTCCTCTGGCGGCAAAATGTTGAACTAATTTATTTTGCTCAAACAAATTCCTGTCCCTTTACTATGTCCTCCACAAAATTTTACAACTTTCTGAACAATAGTTTCGTCTGTACACAACTTTAAAATAGGGTCGTTTAATTATGAACACCCTGAAAGATAGTCCAATTCTTTTATTGGGTTGCAATATTGGTGGCCATTGTAAAGTGAAGCTCTGAACTGGCATACCATTGAGAAACTCTTAGAGCGTTTATCAATTTTATATTAATTTCTTATTGTTTTTAGTACTAAACGATTAAGAAAAATGAAGTATCACGACTTATTATAAAGTATCACTGGCTCGGTTGCGCAACGGTAGCGCATCTGACTCCAGATTTGAAGGCTGCGTGTTCGAATCACGTCCGGGTCACCAATGTGTCATATGAGCGGGAAGGTTGCCGAAGTGGCGGTAAAGGGTGCGAGCTCGTGCAGGGTATGATTAATAACAGGCAGAGTGATTGCATAAGATCCCGGCTACTACCAACACCTTACTTCACACTATGCTTGACACTACACTCCCTTCCTTCAGAAGGGTTAACTTCATGATGACACAGTGCCAAACAACACGAGTTTAGAACGATAACATATTCAATAGAACAACAATTAAGCTAAAAATATAAATTAAACTACTACTTCATATGACCAAGCGCGCGGTGCGTTGATAATAAAAAGTGAGAGAGAGAATGATCGGGTGAAACATCGCCCTTAAATACTGCAGCTGTTCCTTCGCGATTGGTTAACAGATGACATCACCAAAAAGGGCGGGGTAAACACGCAAGCAAACACAGCTGGCGATGATGCTGCATATCACTGTACTTTAATCGAATTTGTTCCGTATTCGGACGTTATCAAAGTTCATATTTAGGTTCCGTACAGATGAAGGAGAAGTCTTTGAACACACTCTTTATAAATGGCTGCTTTTCAATAACAGGTGCAATTTGTGAAGTGGGGTTACATTTAAGCTATTGTGCACCGAACAAAGACAAGGGACGTTATTGGACGGAAGCAAAAAATTCCTGATACCATTGCAACCATTGATGATGCTGTGTTACAGAAAACATGGAAAGATATTAAACATCTTGTTGATGTGCTTCGTGCAACTAAATGGCGGACGTATAGAGGAGGATTAAACATGGCAAAACCCTCCTTCACTCTCTGTTCCTCATTTTTGTAATAATTTCGACAGATTTTTCCTATTCATTTGTTTTCTCAATAAACCTTAGTTCATTCTTTTAACTAAAGATATCAGCATATATGCACGATTAAAACAAATAAATCAAATGATTCTTATAACAGTAAAATGAAGTAATTAAGATTAGCTTGTGGCAACTTAGCTACAGCATTCCCTAGAAAGGGAAAAATAGAACTTTCATCCCCACGCCCGAAGGGATTCACTAGCAGATACCTTCTGACCCTGCCCCCAGGCGGGTGTGGATTTAATTGAGCTCTAAGCTATGTGATGTTTCTATTTTATATGTTTTGTCGTAATGGTGTTTATATGTGTGTGTGTCGTGAATAAATCGAAAAAAAGGCAAACTGGATTATCATTGAACTGCCACTACATAGCTGACGCAATAAAATGATCGAGGGTATGGCGTGACTTTCGCTTGGTACCGCCAGCCAATCGGATAGTAGAAATGCATCCTGGGAACTGAGAGTAACCTTGGGTCGGACGAAAGCATCGTCGATTCGGATATGCGAGAGAAAGTGTTTTGAACTGATCAATATAAAAATTCATAGAAAATAGGAGAAAAAAGATATTTCAACCATTCTTGTTTTAAAACAGGGATAAATATTCCGATTTATACCTTAAAAAATTTTAAATGATAGCATTATTAGAACGTCGGATGCAAAAAATAAGAATTGAAAGTCAAAAATATAAACGAAAGTGACTATTATTTAAATATTTCTCAAAATATAGTAAATTATGTTGAAAATTCAAAACAAACTTCATTAGAACGAAAATTGTTTGTTCTATCCGATGGTACATTGATTATTTTTCAACGATCATTAGAAAAGACATAACAGCATTAAACGTGCCAAAAATGATCCAAAACAACACCAAACATTAAATAAAAAATTTCTAAATTAAATTTTAAATTTCTAGCTTGGAGTTGCATTGAGTCACCATTACGACTACCTGTGTGCCAAATTTCATGGCTGTGAGTGCGATAAATTCATCTCGACATCGCACACACATACACACGCAAACATTGACTTTTATAAGTATAGATTTAATTAACTACTCAATTAAATATTTTTCCTTTTTGTGTTCGGAACATTAAATATATCATAGTGAACAACAGTGTTATTCAGACTGTTGACTTGGCTGATTAGTAAAATATTCGCCGAGGTATACGATAAAGTAGTGAATAGTCTGCTAGGACTATTGACAACAACAACAGCAAAAAAGCACCAAATTAATCAGCGAGAAGGTCAAAATATTTACATCCATCTTTGTTTACAAGACAAAGACTAACAGGATGTTGACTCCAGTGGACGAAAACAGTGCTTAATGGATTACCAATGTTATTCCGATGGCTGATGATATATGAAACATGTCTGCGTTCGGGCATATTGTAAGTAATACTTCTTCATAAATAGGCAATTATTAGGCAAGTCAGTTTTGAACCTTTGTTTCCGTATTTCAATTTTTTGGATACTGCGCATTCCTTCTTTAATGAATAAAAGGCATTTATATCTATATCGGGAAAGAAGCAATAGAGATAGGTATGGTATTAGGATATTAATGTTGTGTTTTGACTGCGATATGCCATTATCTGCGAGTAATAAGTAACATATAAATATAAAGGAAGCCATGGAGATGAATTTTTTGCATACTTTATTACGAAATGATATAAATCTCCAACTCTTATAGAAGCAATAGAGATAGGTCTTGTTTAGCAACGGATTCGGAAACCCTCCGCGCGTTTGCGCATGCGCCAGGTTATTTTCATCAGAATAGAGAGTAAGTGAAGAATGGAAAGATGATGTTTACATTTTACTGAGCGTGATCTAACAAAGAACTCTGGAAATGAGCTCATATGATTCATTGCCTGACACCACTTTCAGGTGCAAAATCGCCCAAAAGTGGTAGTCTCGAAATCTGTTGCTGAACAGTATGATATTAAGATCTTAAGGTTTTGTTTTGACGGGATAACACTATTATTACAAGTAATAGAAAACATGTAAGTGTAAAGAAAACCTAGAGGTGGATTGTCTGTAGGCTTTATTAAGAAACGATATAAATCTCCAAATTTTATAAACACGCAAACACTATTGCCACTCGAGACATTTCATGGATCTGAATAATTAATGTAATTATTTTAACAGCTCTTATGCGACCCAAGAAAAATAGGTATTAAACTCTTAAATTTATTATTATTTTAATGTAGGGCTACGTTCCTTCCATTGGGATCCCAGGAAGGAAATTGATTCACACTCCAAAACGCCACAAAAAACGTTGTATGGTAGATCCTCTATATCTCAGTAACTACAAATGTTAAAAACATAACTAAAGTCTTATTTTAGAGATAAAGAGTAACAACAGAAGTTTTTTTAAAAAAAGATTGAAAATCGGAATTGTAGTTCAGCGACTACCGAGTCGCAAAGTTGGGAAAAAATACGCATGAATTGTTGACGCCATCCTCTATATCTCGGTAAGTACATACGTTAAAAGCATAACTAATGTCTTATTTTAGACATAAAGGGTCACAACAGAAGTTACAAAAAATATTGAAAATCGGAAATGTAGTTCAGCGTCTACCGAGTCGCAAAGTTGGGCAAAAATATGCATTGTAATATATTTTATTAAGAAATAAAACAATTTTCATTGTAACCTTAGTTTCGATTTATTTCGCCAATTTTCCATACATTAGTATTTAAGAGAAACCAAAAAGAATTGAGAGTAAAGTCGAGAAATAAAAGAGTATCGGGAGTAACAAAGACAATCCGTGAAGCTTCGAGAAAAGAGAATCGCGAGCAACAAAGAGAAACTTCGAGAAACAAAAGAGTTACGCGAGTAAAGTAGTCCTACTCCTTTAACATCAGCGGCTGTTTGAAAAAGACAGCCTCCCGTAATTCTTTTTTTATTTTGATAGCAGAGATTTGAATTCCATTTTGAAAGATTATTATGCAATAACCTAGAAATGGATACTTTATTATTTCACTTTTTGTTATTATTTCACTTATTTGTATTGTAAAGATGCGTTATTATTTCACTCATTTATATTGTAAAGATGCGTTATTATTTCATTTATTTGTATTGTAAAGATGCGTTATTATTTCACTTATTTGTATTGTAAAGATGCGTTATTAGTTCACTTATTTGTATCGTAAAGATGCGTTATTATTTCACTTCTTTGTATTGTTAAGATGCGTTATTATTTCACTTATTTTATTGTAAAGATGCGTTATTATTTCACTTATTTGTATTGTTAAGATGCGTTATTATTTCACTTATTTGTATTTTAAAGATGCGTTATAATTACACTTATTTGTATTGTAAAGATGCGTGTTAAAATAAGGGCGAGCAAAATCTGTTGTGAGGGCAAACTTCTGATTGGAAGATATAAGAGATAATGGAGGAGGGAATTATGCGTTTAATCGCTTTGGCTTATAAATTATGCTGAACGAAAGATAAACATTTGTTAATTCGAGAAAAATAGCATCAAATTTATATACAATTGCTTAGGTATGCACGTTGACAAAATATGCGTATGTAACCAACCACGGTGCTTTCTGGTGCCTTTTTATTGTGCAGACTTTTCCCTCATGATTTTTCCCAAAGTACCATTTATAGTGTTAGTGAATTGAAGCCAGCTGATCTTTGCTATTCACCTCTTGGGATATTTAAACATTAAATTACCCAGTTCCGTTTTGATTAAAATAGGACAATAATTGAAAAATATAATCCAAGGTCTTGGCAATGAACTATTGAATAGGAACATTTCTCAATATTTAATTGAATTTTCACGAAGTAATATTTATGAGTATAAAAATATCTTGTCGTGTTCTGTTTTGAAGAAAGAAATATTATTTTATTTGAATAAATTGTATCAGTCCTTTCGAATGTGTGTAGGTCTATAAATACGTTGATCATGTTTCCTGGACAAGGAAGTTGAAGATATTTATGAATTATTTAAAGAATATGGTAACAAACTTACAACGATAAGACTTGCAAAATTACCATAGTTCCTTAATTCTTTTATTATTTTAACCCATTGAAGGCCATTTAACACCGTAAAAATAAATGTAACAAGCTTTATCTGTGTTATTAACTTATCTTTATCTGCAATTTACATTTCCTTGCCTTTTCCATGCAGACAAACCTTATATATTCCCAAAAATAGCAAAAATGGCTTTTAGCGAGTAACATTTTGGTCACCAACATTGGCAACTAGCCAGCTACATTGGAGGTGGTATCCGTATAAATTTACTGAAAATGTATTTGTATCCAGATATGGCTTGTTTGCGTACGCTTCCGGAATATTAATAGCCGCAAAAAGTAGTTATCTTCTTTTGCTTAGTTTCGTTTTCTGTTGTGGTTACACTTGTCTTCGGCTATAATTGTTGCGAAGAAATAAAACGTTTTGTTTTACGGCCAAAATGTTCTAAATTGCCGCATTTTACATGTATGTATTTTTCTTTTCAAAGCTTCTTGGCTATTTATAATCTTTTAGGGAGGACGTTCATAAATCTCTGCAATATTGCAATAAACTATCTTACTGAAATGAAAATGAAGGAGAACAAAAATGCTCTTTGTTTTACGTCTAAAACGAGGGCCCTGCTTTTTGAAACCAAAATAATTAATAGAGGGAAGCGTAAAATATTTATATTGTCTTAGTACTTATTCTACGAAGATAAAACTT
>BGPR01028094.1:0-13120 GCA_013235015.1 Araneus ventricosus | reverse complement strand
CTGTCTCGTAACTCAACTTATAATAATTAAAAAATTCAAGGAAAAAATAGCCCTTTAAAGGGTTAAAGAAACTGTCTCGTAACTCAACTTATAATAATTAAAAAATTGCTTGAAGCGATGCTCCTAATTTATGACACTGAAAATAAAGATTTAAATCTCATGATATAAATTTGGAATTTTCAAACTTACCTGGACGTAATCGGTTGTCTTGCAAGATTTATCATACTTGCACTTGTCTAAACATGAAGTACCGTGTGCTGTAAAGTATTGAAATATAAAAAATTAGAAATATCTACTGAAAATATAATACAGTAAAACTGCGGTTAACCGAAATCCGGGTTATCCGAAATGCATTTGAAATCGCAAATACAAAAAACACGTACCTACTGTATAGCACGGGAATAATCGCGAAGGCGAGACTTTTTTTTGCAACGATATTCCCGCTTTTTTCTTTTAGCCTCTCCATGAAGGTCAGTGATTAATTAAGGAATGCTAAAATTAAAATTAGTGGGAATGAACAATGTTAATTACTATATTGTTTACCTGTGTCTGTTTTGCGTCCGAACTCGCTGGTGTAAATATTGCGCCCGATGGAGGGTTAACTTTAGTAATAAACATAAGTGTAGCCTACAAGAGAGTTTTGAATTCGTTTTACAATCAAAAATTACGTACTGTAATTAGATACAAAATAGTAATAGATGTTCATGGTTTAACCGAAAAAATCCTTGTCTAAAACTGCTTCCCCACCCTTTAATTCGGTTAACCGCGGTTCTGCTGTACGTGTTGTACCAAATTTACAAAAACGATGCCATTTTTTTCTACCAATTCTTCAAGTTCTCGCGCAATTTTTTCTGCAAGCTGCCTCTATATTTTATTTTCTAGAGAACAGTGATTGTGTAGAATTTTTTTGTCTATAATTATTTACTAAAAGTGTTCTTTTAAATTAAGCAGCAATACTAAGATTGCCTTCATGCATGTAATGATCTTATTTCAAACCCGTAAGAGGTTCGTATATACTGATCAAAGAATTAATCTCTCAACAAGTTGAAAGGCAAAATTATTTGTAAAACCTGACGAAAATGGCGGAAAAAACGTTCTTTCCTATATAAATTTCAATAATTTACTACTTACGTATTATAACATTTGCATTTTATATGCTGTTTTGTATATACCGCTTAGCATGTAGGTAATTGGCGGCAAAACTTTTTACATCCTTGAGGTTACCTACAGGAATTACCGCACCACTTTACGAGGACATTCGTGTAAACATGAATGACCACAATGCGGGCGCTGAGAGCTTTGCAACAGAGATCCCGTCATGATGCATCTCAGCCGGAGGGCTCAGCCTAGGTTGATGCGTCTCAACCGGAGGGCTCAGCCTAGGTTGATGCGTCTCAACCGGAGGGCTCAGCCTAGGTTGCTGCGACTCAGCTTAGGTTGATGCGTCTGATCATCTGGAGTGCGACAGTTAAACAGTACCTACACTTATTGGGCATTTCGGGAAGTATCCGCCGACTCATAAAGTAAATTTAAAAGATTTGATTTTGTTCTATCAATGAAGTTTATATATTGGAGTAAATTGAAAACATTTGATTTTGTACTAACAATGGAGTTTATATATATGCGTCATTTTATTTGATAATCATTTGCCGTCTTTTAAAAATTTTCATTACGCTACTCTCAAAGGGTTTCTTATCGCTGAAAACTACTCAAGCTTTTTCACTGCATTTATAGTTCCCACATGTATTTTGTCCATTTTTAAACACTGTCTGTAATCTTTTTTCTTGTTGTTCAATAAAGTTTCTACGCACATCCATCCAAACTGCAAACCGGAGATTTTTATCTCTGGAGTCATGTGTCGTAGTGTAAAGTAATGTCTCCAGAGAATCGAAAAATTTTCCCTTTAAAAAATTTTGCAATGAGTGGAACAGATCGGTAGTCGGACTATACGGAGGGAGGAGAAGTCATCCCAGCCATTCTCCAACTCGGTCGCAACTAATCTCGTAGTCAAACGTTTTCCTACATTTGCCAATCCTGGGCACTTCCGTCAATGCCTTGCTTCCAGTAGTCTAACTAGCCACTACAATTAGCCGAATTAACTGCTGGTTAACAGCTGATAATAGACAATGCCTTGCTTCCAGTAGTCTAACTAGCCACTACAAGTAGCCGAATTAACTGCTGGTTAACAGCTGATAATAGACAATGCCTTTGAATTCCACCAGCATCAAAGCATAACTTTCGGGGAACGGATATTGGCCTATGAGGGGTTTGATGGCGGCTCACTCAAATGACTCCTTGAGTGTTTTCGCTCAACAGTTTTTGTAGTCGATTCATTTCTCATGACCTCTTATTTCATAAGTTTATAAAAATAAATCGTTTTCCTTGCGTTTGACCAATAAAACATACGTGTAAATGAGGCCTATTTATAGTTTCATTTTAATATGTGGGGTACCCAAACATCAATTTGAATACCGAAATAAGTCGCATCAAATAATTAGAAAAGGTCAAATTCTGCACTCTGAGTCTCTCTGCTATTTTACATGTAGAAATAAGTTGATTATTTGAAATCAGCGCTGAATTTGGTCCTTCTTTACCGCGGATGGCCTATCGGAGCGTTTCCGGTCTTAAACGTGAAATTCGTACCGTTTGAATTTCACAAACCTGTTGCCGCCTGCACTGTTCATACACTTACAGAATTGTATACGTGCAGCATATATTTTTTTCTGGGCTTGAAAAGTATCCTTGTCTTTGAGGTTGGAAAAAAAGCATTAAATGATTAAAATACGCTTTTTCGTTTTCCATATACTTACACTGACACCAAACAAACACAATTAAACAATTGCTGATGATGAATAGACAAAAATATTGGTGAAAGCGCCAACCTTCAAAAAATGCCTATTCATTGATTAATAATAACGATTCAGCTTCTCTAAAGTAATAAGTGCTGGACGTTATTGGATACAACCCAATACTATGATCAGGGAACCCACTTACTTATAGCGACTTCCCATTCTCGTGCTCTAGGTGTCTCTCAGATTTCGTTTTCAACCGAATTTAGCCCATGCTTTATAGACGCAGAGCGTTCTTTACTAATAAAAACTGTAGTAAATATGATATTTTCGGTGCTTATTTTTAATGACATACTTTTGCAGACAAAATTAAATTATTCAATTAAAAAAAAAAGCTGATTTTACTTCAGACTTACAGCATGATTTTATATTAAATTAAATGCTTATTTTATTTTAAATTCTTGCAAGGCTTTCCTAAGTAAACTCTATATTTTATAAAAATATAAACTTTATTTAATAATTCAGATATTTGGCATCAATTTCTTTCTGACAGATATTTTTAGAATTAAAAATACATACTTAAAAATGTCGTGTGATGATAATTAAAAACGCCATATTCACATACATTTCTCTTGAATCTTCAAGTTATGTATATTCATTTTAAATATTAGTTAGTGTCTTTTTTACTAGAATTTGATATAAACTTTCACGATAATGTATAATAAAAGACCAACCGTAGCAGGTTGAAGTTTATTGCAAAAATACAGATTATATTCCAAGATTTAAAATTTTCGAAAATGATTTTTACAGCGAGAGCTGTCCTTAAAACAAATCGGGTTCCTAACTTAGAGGAAACATCAGATTTTTTCGTGTTCTAGTTTTGACAATATTCTTTTACCAGATGTTGGAGAATTCATGTGGACATAAATGATTGTTGTATAAAATTAATTGTTCTCAATTATTTGAAATTCATAAAATAAAAAATATAAGCATGTATGTACACGAAATCAGTCAAATTTAAAGAAATAAATAATCTCCTGAAGTTTACGGCATATATGAAGGATGAAAATCGTTTGCAATTTTATTGACGAAGTTATTCCAGAATTTGTTCGATAAAAGAAATTTCACACTCATAATTTTCTTTGAATTAATATCTAGCATACATTCGATAAGAAAAAAGGTTTCTTCACAGATTTTTTTTATTTATGACCTCTGAAAGTTTTAATTTTGGAGTCAGCCATTATCAGTTAATTTGCTTTTTATGATTTCATTTAAAATTCAAGAGATATTTTGCGCTGTCCCAGAATATTTCCAACATTTTAAAACTTCAGAAATTAATTTAAAACAATAATGAGGAAAATGTAGTGTTCATTTATTAATTATATTAATTAAAATGTCAAGGAATATTTTTTATCATTCCATGCAATAAGTTAAATTTAAAATGAATAGAATAATTATTTTTCCCGATACAAATTGTTAATCGTCTGTGGATCGTTTGCTTTCAAACTTTTTCTCTGTTCCCCGAGAATTCTGTTATTGCGTTCTGGAAGCAGTTCTTAGTTTGTATTCTTGTTCGTGATGTACTTAAGGTTCATATACAGTCCAGTTCACTTGAATAACCTCATAATTAATGAAGCATAAAATATACTTAATTACACTTATCTTTCATAGGAATAAATTTTAGCAATGGTAATGCTGATTTTATAATCAATTTAATTAAAAGAATTAATGTAAATATACATACATTATATATGCATATATGCATGTATAATGTATGTATGTCATGCATCTATCGCTCTTATGCCCACTGTCTTGAAAAGTCGGAGTCACCTCCGCGTCACATGAATAACCTCACAAGTTTGAATTTAGTAACTCTGGAATTCTAAAGCATAAATTTTCTATCTATTTGCTTGTTTCTATTGTTGAGTAAACTAATCTGATTAATATCGTTTGTAAAATGAGCCGAGCATTTCGCCCTAGTAAAGAAGAAGTTGCGCAGGTTGAAATTTTAATATCTGCAGGTCTCTAGAACCTGAAAATTGGGAAAAAAAATTAATCGTAGTCCTAAAGATATCAACATTGTTTTTGTAGAATGTTCATCGATGCCGTAAAAGAAATGAAAGAAGGACTGTTTGAGTCACAAAAGCCAAAGAACGCCGCTTGATTCTTCGTCAGGCATCTTATTCGTGTCTACCATCCACAAAAATTGCTAAAGGAAATGGGATTAATGCTTTAATTTCAACCGTCAGAAGGATGATTAAGAAATGCAAACCGCAAAGTAAGCCTCATCATAAGATGCAACGGTTTCTCTTTGCAAAAGAACACATGCATTGGACTTCCGAATAGAGAAACATAATTTTAACCCACAGAAAAAAGATTTCAATAGGTTCACTTATTAGTACCGTGATTTAAAGAAGGAAGAATAAATTCTATGACGTCTTTATTCCTGCCTTGGCTCTGTCATGGTATAGGAAGCAATAACTCCCAATGCGTCCTAGATATTATCATTTTAAACGGTAGACAGACATAGCAAACTTATTTATCGATGTTACAAAACATGAAACTAAAGCTACAAGCTGCATTTATGCAACGCTTTTATTTATCACCAGGTTAATGTGGCGATACATACCGAAAATGTCGTTAAACAGTGGTTTGCTCTTCAAAATATTCAAGTTTTTACATGGCCACCTTTATCCCCAGATTTAAATACAATAGAAAATGTGTTTGGAATCTTGTATGTTGACATTTACCTTGATGGTTCAAGCCATACAAATATGATGGAAGAAAATTGCCACTCAAAAATTAAAGGCTTTATATAATTCCTTACAAACAGAACATTCGAATTGATAAAGGTATAAGGTAACTACACTAAGTACTAAAACATTACTTTTTAAGCCTTAATTTAAGAAAATAACACTGAGGCTATTCAAGTGAATTCATCATTTTTTTTAGTAAATAAGTATTTTTCAGTAATTTACAGGTAAGAAATCTTTTTGTTCCATGATTTTACTATCATAAAGGATAGATAATCCATCAAATAAGCTTATCTTTGAAATGATGATAAATATTGACCCTTTTTTTATATGGGAAGATTTCTTTTATTTGAGGCTATTCAAGTGATCGAAACTTTATGTTGACTTCATGTTACTATAAATGTTTTCTGTTTTCGAAACGAAGCAAATTATTTACTGAAGCCCGGTATAAATATGAAGAATTTAGTGAATACAACTATTTTAATTGAATTTTAAGTAATCAAGCATTAATTAATTTAATTTTAAGTTGGCACATAGATTCTAATCAAATTGGCAATATATCGATAAATATTTCAGTTTATAAAAATGTAAAATTTAATTAATTAATTTAATTTTAAGTTGGCACATAGATTCTAATAAAATTGGCAATATATCGATAAATGTTTAAGTTTATAAAAATGTAGAATTTACCTAAATTGACTCCGAGTACCAATAGAAGGAATGGTAGGAGCATGGAAGAAATATCCATCTTTTCTGTATGTTCCAAACTCCAGTGATTCTACCATGGCGCATAACGTATATATATCCACAACCTCTATCCTTGTATGTTGCAATCTAACACCTGAAGACATTAATGTTTTATGACACAAAGACGGCATTTCACACTTTCGCGTGAGACTAGACTTCATGGCACCCATGAAAATCGACGCACATAGTTTGTCACGCACATAGTTCGAAATTTTCATAGTTTTGGTTCGTGATTAAAACTATGGAATGTAGATAATCACTTGCAAACGTTAATAAACTGAGCTGAAGATGTGGCAACAAGAATGTCAGGTTTTCAAATTTTTGGACGTAATGCACTTTGCTGAGTACGCAAGTGCTGTCTGAAAATTCCTGGAAAAGAAGGATTTGAAATTTTCGAAATCAAACGAAAATTTTTAAAAATTTTGCTTATGTCCAGTTCATTACAATTACTCTTATGAAAATATCTTTAAAATCATCTAAATGCTTCAGTTTTGCATCATAGGGATCAAATTATGCATTTGGCGGGATTTAATTTTTTCATGATTTAGAATTCCAATCCGTCTAATGAGCAATAAAGTTTTTTTCAAGGAAATGAAACAGAGCTTCTCAATTATCACATAAAGAACCAACTTAACGGCTATTACGCAGAATGATGATTCTTTATTCGTCGCATATAATGATTCATAAACTGATGTCCTTCATATGGTTATCATTTTTCGGTGCCTGTCTTTTAACCCAACTCTCTTTTAATCACTTATAGAGGGAACCCATTTGAAATGCCCCGTGTTGTCTAAGGTCTCTTGTAGTATATTAGATTACTATGTTGATACTGAGTTGATATAATTATATTTGATAATAATTAGATCAACACACAAACAGCATCCAAATTATGAATTACGATCCTGTTATTTAGTTTATTCGTTTTTTTCTGATACACTCCAGTGTAACCAAGCGAATATCGTAAATCAATCAGTGTAATGGTCCAGTTTTTATTCAGAGATTTAAAAACTTTTTTATATTCTCTTCGTTCAATTTCCCTGCTTAGCTTTCCTTCGGTGACTATGTTAGTTTTCCCCAATCGCAATTAACTTTAAATTTAAATTTGAACACCCCTGCAAGATAGCATGTGGAAAAACAGTAAAAGTTAATGTAAAAATAATCAATTAACGCCCAAGTGGTATTTCATCACTAATAATTTGTATGCTAATATTACTTTTCATGAAATCAACTAGAAAATTGCTAAAAAAATCCTATCTGAAAACTTTATGTTTTAGTGACCTCCTATGCCTAGCGTCCCCATATAGGGGCGTAATGCAAACTGCAAAAAACTGTCGAAATCTAAAATTGTGTGAAATTCCAAACCAGAAATCTGTTTTCACAATTCTACAGTGGAGGCTCTTTCATTAGAGCTGCAGTCACCCTTGAAATTATTTTAAAAGCTTGCATTTTCGTTTTTATTCTATTTGGCTTACTTTTTCTCGCTGAGAGTACAATAAAAAAAGAAAATGGCAAAAAGTAATAAAAATGTAAAAGGCAGGCGGAAAATCAATAAAGAAATTAAGAGAGAGACAGA
This sequence comes from Araneus ventricosus, assembly GCA_013235015.1. Taxonomy (NCBI): domain Eukaryota; kingdom Metazoa; phylum Arthropoda; class Arachnida; order Araneae; family Araneidae; genus Araneus; species Araneus ventricosus. Next base: position 5,258 of record BGPR01028094.1, on the reverse strand, counting down.
CAAGAGCTGCGGAGAGTTTTGCTTCCTAAGGACCTAAATTCGCTCATTGAGCAACGCGGAGAGCTCACTCGGGAGAAAAAAGCAACCCTTTCTCCCATTGAAATTAGACGTCCTTGAGCTGCGTTTTCCACGGTTCTCGATTGGAGAGACTTCCTCATTTTTTTTTTTTTTGCTTTTTTAATTTGTCCAAGCATTTTGCGTATAACTCAAAAACTATAAACTTAAGTAGTAATTTTTTGCTCCTTTATGTTTTTTTGGGTGCCGATTACGAATCTGAGGTTTGCCACCAAAACTTTTAATTGGAATTTTAATTATAGCCAAAATACATGAAAAGCATGTTTCTCCCCAGTTTTTTGCCTATAACTCAAAAACTATAAACTTTTAGTATATCATGATTACATACCAAAATAATCAGCACAAAATTTTCTACAACTTAGGCCTATACAACTTTTGCAACACTGCTTGTTTCTTAGCTGACGAGCCGCTGCAATTGTATTTCCTAATACATTGGTTAAATGCAAGTAAAATAATCGATAAACGATTCAATAAACTTATCCTTTTCTTCTTGTCATTGCAAACAACTATTTTCGAGTCTGAGTTGAAAATAAAAAGGCTACGTTATCAAGCGAATGTTCGATGCGTTCTGCCATCGATTGGATATAGAAGAAACGAACACTTAAAACTACATTTTCGTAAAATCTATGTTGAAAAAATAATTCCTGTGAGTTTATGATGCACTTTTAGAAGTTTCCCCAACATGGGACTTGAGGCATTAATGACGATATTTTCAAGAAATTAGATGATTAGATTAAAAGCAGGTACTTCAAAGACAACAAAGAGAATTAAACTCGAACAGTGTCTTAAAAGATGCAATCAGTTTTCTATATTTAGGAAGTTGGATCAATGAATTCCATTCAATTCGTCGAAAAAGAGTGGTAATTGAGATAGAATCTGTCCCAATCCATATACAGTTATAAATTACTTTTTAAAATTTAACGCATGGTTTTTATAAAATTTGTGAACTTTTTTAGTTGCGTGGAAATTACAGTAAAGGTTTAACACTGTTAACATTTTTACACACTTCTTTTCTTTCCTGTAATATGATTGGATAAATGAAAATACATTAGACCTCTTTAACACTTTAACGTTCATTGATTTCGCATTGAAACCACACATTGAGAATTTTTAACTCCGCATGTGCGAAATTTTTCTTTCATATCTTAAGATGGGCCAACTTATGTAAAACCAGCGGGAGTGGTCTCCCCTAAACTTTCTCGTATACTCCTAACACATGTAGAGAAAACTAGAATAATAAAAGACGTCAAATAAACTTCCGTCGCAAGTAAACCAAAGTTGGAACCACGCGTGGTTTGAAGGATCAAAACAAATTCAAATCCCCTGCGCATTCTTTTGCGCAACAGGACCTGGCGAGACTCCCTAAATATTTGCTTCCTTACAAAATCGCGCCAGAATTGGTTTTTGGCAAACTGCCAAGTTTCGGAGTCCCTTCTTCTTTTCACATGTCACCAGTAGGCATGCGCAGGTAGTTAGTTTCAAAACTGAACAAGTATGCGATTATACAGACCGACAGACAGTCAACCCTTCGACGGATTTGGCCCAAAATTTTATACGGACCTACATTCATGACGATAAAACTGTGTACCAAATTTTATCCCTCTAGCTATTCAAGTTTTTGAGTTATAGCGTTCGCATGACCGCGGACGTACAGATTGACAGACTTCCCGTTAACAGATTTTGTCCAAAATTTGATAGAAACCTACAAATTATGTTTAAAGACCACATACCAAATTTCATCCCCGTAGCTCTAATAGTTTTCGAGTTATCGTGTTCACAGACAGACAGACAGACAGACACACAGACAGACAGACATAATTCCAAAATTGTGTTTTTCGGACTCAGGGAGGTCTAAAACGTGTAGATTCGTCAAAATCTCGAGTTCGAATTTTTTGACGATTACAATACTTTCTCTTTGTATACTTCGTACACGAGAAAGTAAAAATCAGTTCAATACCTTTAGTATTCACAAAGATATCGGCATTGCGAGAGATAAATTGCTATTAATCTCGAAGAGAAACAAAATGATGTGGGTTCTTGCACATATTGATATTTTTTAAAATTGAATCTTCGAAAGAAATATTGAATTTTATAAATGCTGAATATCATGAATGCTCACGTATACTTATAAATTAAATACTTAAGTTAAATGGCATTTCGATGATAACTTATTCGGAGGAAAAATAGCCAGTGACCGTTCATTGATTTCACTGTGAAACCACAAATTTCTTGAAAATAAAAAGGGCCAAACTGTTTTCTTTTACATATATATGATTAGCTACATGTCTAATACTCATTTTTGAAATCAATTTTGAAATTTTGAAAACGAAACATGCAGTAAACTGTAAAGGGTTAAGCTTGAAGTGACAGTAGAGGGTACTCAAAAATGAAAAAAAAAAAAATAGATAAATTAAAAAAATACCGACTAACCGCTGCTCTAATGGATAAAATCCAGAATTTGAGGCAGGTGTATAATTTTGGTGCACAAACCACATGCCAAATTTTATTCATCTAGCTTGTTGGGTTTGTGAGTTACCGTGCTCAGATACTGTTCAGCAACGGATTCCGAGACTACCACGTTTGGACGATTTTACACCGGAAAGGGGCGTCAGGCAATGAGTCATACGAGCGCATTTCCGGAGGTCTTTGTTAGATCACGCTCAGTAAAATGTAAACATCACCCTTCCATTCTTCACTTTCCCCCTATTATGATGAAAATAACTCCGCCCGACGCATGCGCAAAAGTGCGGAGGGTTTCTGAATCCGTTGCTAAACAATACACATGAGCATGTACATACCCAGAAGTAATTCGAAAAAATATTTTTTTCGAACTAGAGTGGATCTGAAACTTCGAAATTCATCAAAATCTTGAGGAAGATTTTCCTTTCTCAGAATATACTCAGCATATGAGAAAATAAAAAACAGAATTATAAACTTAGGAAAAACGCTTAACTTCATATTGGGAGCAGAATGAACATTTTTACACTTGTTTTGACGCATGAGGATTAGCTGTCATTTTTTTAAATAAAACACTACAAGCTGTTATTACCATCTAAAGATTAATTTGATTTCATTTATATTCAATGCCTCTTAAATCGTATCCCTAACTTCTGTTATGAAAGTGAAAGAAAATATTCACACCAAAGTCATTTCAAAATCCATGAGAAGCGTTGAGAAATGGATTCAGACATTTTGATCTGATAGCTTCTATATGAGATCGTATCTGATCGACGATAGCACAGCTGCTTAACATTTATTTCAAATGGAATGCCAACTAAAGCACTCAAATTCTGAAAACGCTTCGAAAACAATCGCCAATTAAATTTGTTCTTTACAAGATTAAAATTTTTCATGTGATTCGTGACGATTATCTGGAAACTTCTATGGTTTCGGACAATAATCTAAGTGATGAAACATATGACCTCACCTGGGGACGATATAAAAATTCATTGATGAACTAAATTTTTATATGAACTTTTAATTATTGATGGACTTTTTACCTTTCAAATTGCATATCTTACTATGAAGCAAAAATATGCGCCATATCGTGTATCGGCGCACGACCTTTGTAAACTTGGCGCCTTTTTGGCGCTATTTTACTGACTTGGAGAAATTTATCTCGCTTGCATTCTTGACCCTTTCGTATTGCAGCGTTCTGCGAAGACAATATCAATAATATTTCGTGAACTCGAATTTTTAGGCAGGGTAGGACATCTTTGTTAGAAAGTATACGAGAAAGTTTAGGGAAGACCACTGCCACTGTTTTCATAATTGCACGGAATTTGCTCATATCGCTATTGAAGTGCTTAAGAATGAAACTAATGTTTTCATATTTTTTCTCTAAATAACTTTCTTGAATCATAAAAGAACACCTCCCGATAACGAACTGTCACAAGCGCAAAAAGTGCCAACTTTGACACTGTTTTCTGAAAAATTCGTTGACTCGATTATAAAAATGATAGGCACAGTTCTATTTTCTGGTACCGGCTTGGTTATCAAAGACCTCGGTTGATAGAGGTCCGGATAATCGACGTTCTATTTCAATTTATTAGCATTTGGTTTTGCCTGTTAAAGAAACTCGAAAAGCAATATGTAAAATTTATTATAGAAATAATGATGATCTGTTGACGATATTTTTTTCTGATTCAATAAATAAATATATTATAATAATTTTAATAAATGTATTATCATGAAATACTGTAAAAGTTCGGAAATTATTCCAGCATTTGACGGAAATATTACAATGGAACTGGACTAAGTTGAAGCTGACAGGATCACAGAAAAAATTCGATTTCGGAAAAACCTCGATTAGAGCTGAGTGCAGCAAGATTTAATAACAAATCTTAGACTAAAAATGGCAATATAGATTTATTTTTAATATTTAACAGTCTTAATCTTTGTATATAAAAGGTAAATGCCATGACTCACTCATCACGAAATCTCCCAAACCACTGGGACTAGAAACTTGAAATTTGGCAGGCGGTTGCTTCGTGGGGAGTAGGTGCTCACTAAGAAAGGATTTTTCGAAATTGTAATTAGAATTTAAATTATTTAAAATTAACTTAAATTTTAACGTTCTTCCGGAATACCTTCGGATCCTATTATCGCAAAAAAACCATTTTTGCATCATCTTAAAGAAAAAAAATTAGCTTTTAAATGACATCGATGTTATTTCCATGCGACATTTTGTTCAATTTTAAATAATGTTTCAAAATGTTTTAAAACGTGAATTGTAACTATGTTTTTACTTTCTCGTATACGAAGTATACAAAGAGAAAGTATTGTAATCGTCAAAAAATTCGAACTCGAGATTTTGACGAATCTCCACGTTTTAGACCTCCCTGAGTCCGAAAAACACAATTTTGGAATTATGTCTGTATGTCTGTCTGTGTGTGTGTCTGTCTGAACACGATAACTAGAAAACTATTAGAGCTACGGGGATGAAATTTGGTATGTGGTCTTTGAACATAATTTGTAGGTTCCTATCAAATTTTGGACAAAATCCGTCAACGGGAAGTCTGTCTATTTGTATGTCCGCGGTCATGTGAACGCTATATCTCAAAAACTTGAATAGCTAAATGGATAAAATTTGGTACACAGTTTTATCGTTATGAATGTAGGTCCGTATAAAAGTTTGGGCCAAATCCGTCAAAAAGAGGCGTTCAAATTGCATATTCAATTTC
>BGPR01028093.1:0-11723 GCA_013235015.1 Araneus ventricosus | reverse complement strand
TTATGAGACAAATTAAATTCATCAACTGTTACTATTATTATGAGACAGAAGAAGTATAAAGCGATAGACTTTGGCAGCACATTTTTTTTTATTTCAGCGTATAAATCAATTTGGAAATAAAATTAGGTTACTTACAGTCTTAGTTATTCTTTTATTTAGTATATTTTCACCTACTGTTTTTTTTGTGCAACTTTATGCATTTTAGGATGCTGTCTACTGTCTAATGTGCTTTTAAAATTATTCCTAATTGTCTTTGGCAACCAGCTTGTTCGCCAGGAATACAATTTTAGATGAATCCTTCAGACGTAATTTGTTATTTAGGGATCCCTTAGCAAAGTTTTTTTAAACCTCAAATTTTGGTAGACATTTAAAGCGTGTAGATTTAACCTGTTTTGTGAGTAATTCATTTAGTAGTCTTCACCAGTTCTGTTCATTGTGTGCATCAACAGAGTGTACTAATGGAGTCAAGTCACATGACGTAACTAGTCGTACCATCTGAGATCTAACGCGTTCCCAGCGCACAGTGCCGGTTTTAGATTGCGCGGCCCTAATGGAAAAAAATGTGCTCCGTTCCGGTAATCTGTAGAATCATTCGAATATAAAAAATATATATTATTTAGAGTATAAAAATTATTATAATTATTAAATGGAAAACATCCAAAATATGCGCTTAAATGGGTTCATAAACCTAAAAAATATTTTATTACAAATATAAATCAAAATTTAAATATTAATTTTTACCTTCTTAGCTAATTCTTTCATATTTTAGGAAAGTAAAACTATTTTTTCAACGAAAATTAATTCAGAAATGTTCTTTTCAATATCATTTTAAAATACTGTTTGCAAACTAATCATGAAAAAATTAAACTCCATTTATCTAGAAGATAATTTCATCTTCCTCTGAAAATCTCATTTGAAATCGTACACAGTACCTTAGAAAAGGACAAGTGCATTTAAATGCTTATATAAGTGGTGTACATATGTATTACCTCCAAGAAATAACAGTCATATTAATGACATTATTGTAAAATAATATTTGACTGCTTCGGTACTAGTCAAATTGTAATGTTCAGTAAAGCACCGTCTTTTGATGGACTGATGTAAAATGACGTATAAATGAAAAGACGCATAATCGACACGAATTACAAAGCATAAGAATGAATCGGGACTGTGATGAAATGACGTATAAATTAAAAGACGCATAATCGACACGAATTACAATGCATAAGGATGAATCGGGACTGTGATGAAATGACGTATAAATTAAAAGACGCATAATCGACACGAATTACAATGTATAAGAATGAATCGGGACTGTGATGAAATGGCGTATAAATGTAAACGACGTATGAATGAGAAATATATAAATGGTGCATTACTGTATTTTTTAACTGAATACAGAGATTTGCACTTTAGCGCGGGGACCCTTAGGTGCGGCCGGCCCTGACAGCGCCAAACTCACTTCCTTATTCTTCCGCCAAAATAGTAGCTAAATCCAATAGTAAAATGTTGTGACGCATTTTACGGCTAACAGTTTGTTAGGCTGATTAAAACATGTCAATAAAAAGAATTAAATTTTAGCAACTACAATCATTTAGTTTACCGTATGCATATCCTAATATACTTAATATCTTTGAAGGCTTTGTTTGCAGATTCTACAACAGATTGATGAAATTAAAATAAGAAAGTAAGATTCATTATGATATTACCAAAGAATATGAAAAAGCATATAGAACTTGAATCCTTAGCTTTCAAGAAAAGAAGAGAAACACGCACTCAAATATTTTTTATAAACAATGGAAATCGTATGAATTGCATTTCAGTAATGAAAAGTATTGTTGCAAATTATGCTTAAGAATATTTCGAAAAATTTGTTAAAAATAGGGAAAAGAATTGTGACATCATTGCGCAGACAATTAAATTGAATTTTAAGGTGGAGTAAAAATCATTTTTGAGGGATAATGTTTTCGAAAGTTACTTCCGAAAAATGCCAACACTTTGCTTAAATTTTTAATTAATTAAAATTCTATCCAAAAAATTTCTCCTATGGGCACATTTCCAAATTTATAGCAAATTTTATTTGAATTTAGTTCTTATATTGTAAATTATTTCAATTTATTGTTATTTCGATTATATAGCAATTGTGTTTTAATTCCGTATTTTCCATTGTTGTAATCTAAATCATTATATTTATCTGTATATAATAACTGGATTAACTCTATCTCATATTACAGTGCATGTCACAGATGAATATTGCATATAATTCTGTTAAAACAGGGATCGGTAATGTTTTAAGGGGAAAAAATGAATCTTCCCTTCGCAGCAATTTGCAATTTATTCGAAAGATATAAATATAGTTTTACATAACAGAAAAATTTAAATTAATATTACGCTAAAATATGTTAGCCTTATTATAATAAATCATTACTAAGAGGGCTCCGAACACCAGTTGAAGAAAACACTCCGCTTCAGCCTAGAAATGCAGTTACGAAACTGATCTTATCCATTTCCAAAAACCAAACAAATAAAAAATCCAAGGGCATCTTCTCACCCCTCGATTGAGCGGGAAATTCTTCACCCACTTCCCTGACTGGAAGGGTCAGACACACAATTTTTGGTTCTCTTCATGTATTCGTAACTCTGTATTCGCCGAGGTTTAGTACTAAATGTTCTTTGTAGTGTTATTTTGTTAAAGGATTGTATTTCCATTAACAAAGCTTAGTCGGAAACATATTCGTCAAATTAATATAATTATAGTTAATTTAATGTGCTTCATACTGTTCTAACGCAGCTTTGATAGTACTTAGCGAAGTTTCATACGTGATGGCGCTCAAGTAACAGGTAAATACTCTGTATCAAAATTCTAAGGGATTTAATCGGATATTCGTGTTCTCTATATACCTGATTCGAAATATTTTCTAAACATCGAAGTTAGTAATTAGACACCCATAAAGAATTTGCAACATACCGACTGATGATTGTTTGAAAAACTGGACTAAAAGACATACAGTATAATATTTATTGCTCAGAGTTTTTATTATTGTGCAATCTTTTAAGCGTTGTTAAAGTAAATGTTTTCTATGAAATATCATTACAATTTAATTTAACAAATTCTTCAGAAGCTTATGCCATTTTTCTCCATTTTTGTTAGCTTAAAGTAAGTAATTAAATACTACTTCTTAATTCACTGAAAAAAACGGAAGACGAATATAAAATACTTTTTCTTAACTCAATTTATTTTTCACAATCTTGTTTAAAAATATTTTTGTTCACTTTATTTTTATTTCGTTTGCTTTGAATGCCATATAGTTAAAACATCATTGCTGAAGTAACAACATTTTAGTAGTTTCTTCTCTTGTTGATAAACTCTTCCTATTTTCTTCTGATTCATCTCAGAAGTAGAACCATTACAAAATCATGATACATTAGTAAAAAAATATATATATAATGAGGTAAAGGCTGTAAAATTTATTATTTTTCAATCATTTTTTCATTCCTGATAAAATTTGAAAAATAAGTCAAATTTGTAACTTCTTTCAAGATAATCTCACAATAGTGAAATGAATTCCTATGGTTTTTATCACAAATATGCTAAGAAGCCTGATAGCATAAAAGTATTTCGATTAAGAAATTAAATATTAATGCTTTATGTTAAAAAAAAGGAACTTTCAATTTTTCTGCAAATCTATTTAAAAAGTATCGAACGCATTTCCATTAACATCAATTTATATTGGAAACTGCGCATGCGTCTTTATGCGGGCCATTAACATCAATTTATATTGGAAACTGCGCATGCGTCTTTATGCGTTTTGGAACTTGATAATACATATACTATAATGCAAATGATAACGATTCAGTCTCATCATCTTCAATAACTATACTAGAGAAGGATTCGACAAACTTCTCATACAAAAGAACTAAAGCACTAAACCTGTCATAAATTTAAAAATACTCGTGAGTCATAAAAGTGTTTTTGAAAACAAGGGAAGATGTATAAGAGCATGTGCTAACATTAGTTATATCTGTTAAAAAAAATCAAATGCTTATTTTGTAGTAGTGAGTTGCATTTTTTGTACCTTTGATTTGTATATAATCTGTTTTCAATTTCAGTCACGAGTCTAAATTATTATAAATAATTTGGCGTCTAAATTTAAATTTCATAGTACTCATGTCGGAAAATGATTGAGGAACAAAAAACTGAATATGTGTGTTTTGCCTTGAGAAGTCAGACAGAAACTATTTTTAACACATGCTCAAACACGTGCGCAGAAACTGATGTTAGTCAACAGACAACTTTTGCCACCTAGTGATATTTGATCGGACAAGTTTTGATTTTTTCGCTCCACCCTAATTTAGAACTGACTCTGAAGCAAAACTGAAAATGAACTTTTGTAGTTTCATTTATAAAATTTTACATATATATATATATATATTCACTCAACGACGGTTTCTAATGTTTCATGGGTCTTGCTCTTCCTCATATTAAAGCTATTTTTGTCGTATTTTAGCGATGCCTTGGAACAGCATCGTTTTTCAAGTGAAAAAGTTAAAGTTAAAAGTGTTACAAATAATCTCTGCACACGTGTTAACATATCAATGAGGATTTATTCAGAATTTTTGTATTTCATCTTCGTTCCCCTCAAGAGCTTCAAAGTTTTACCTTCTACACAAATTTTCAGATATTTTATCAATATAGCGAAAAAAATCAAAAGTTGTCCTATCAAATAGCATAACTGGCAAAAGTTGTCTATTGACTAGCATACGCTGAATTTTTTCAGAATTTTTGCACTTCATCTTCATTCCACGCAAGAGCCTCAAAATTTTACTTTTTACAAAAAAAAATCGTATATTCTATTATAATTTTGGCGGCAATTATTTTTCGTTACTCACTGATCTCACTACCAAAAATAAACAATTCCCTTTATTTATAAGCTATTGAATGCGCCATAAAATACTTATTAAGCTTTCTTTTATTGACAGAGCGAAGCGAGGTCTACGTTTTCACTCCAGCATTTTGCACTTGTCTGTCTGTATGTTTGTTACGCTATTACGACCAAATGCGTTGTTCGATTTCCTTCAAATTTGGCGGAAATATTTCTTGAAACAATAGAAAACGGTGTATATGTTTTATTTCTATTTATTTTATTTCGGTATATGATTATTATATTAATTGGCAATAAACGAGTGAGGGGCAATAAAACATTAAAATAATTACATCAGAGTTGTAAATAAACACAGTTCGCTTATGGCGATGTATCGCTGTGTACCGTTATAAGCTTTTCGCTAAATAAATGTTACCTATTTTTATAATATTTTGCTATCTTTTAGTTCTCAATTTATATTTAAACTCATTTACCATCTAAACCATTTCTTTTTACCCCATATAGCGCAGTAACCAATTTAAAAAACTTTAAAAATTAGCTTATAATTGTTAAGCCTAAATGGAATTAACAGACGCTTCTCGCCAAGAAATGCGATCTCGCCAAGATAATTTCGCCTGCCTTATAAATCGTCTGATCTTCATAGTAACGACAACTTTTCGCTTATATATATTTCTTTGCCAAATTGTCATATTTATTGTCAAGTTATTTTCAGTTCCATCTTCTTAGTTCCAGCGAAATGAGTTGGAAAAAATATTTTAATATAATGCTTATTTAATAGTGAAATTTGAACAATGATATTTTTTAAATAACCAATTTAAGGATTCAATTTTTCTCTGTGAATTTTTATTGCCAATTTTTGGTTTTCAAAATATTTCGATATGCCGCTTAAAGATAATCGAAGTAAAAGATCTAGAAATGTTTTGCTAATTCAACAGATTGCGAACCATTTTATCCATATTAATCCAATTTGTCGCACCATAAGAATTGTGCTAAACTTTTGCACACCAGTGTACTCCTGGAGAGTCAAATGATGTTGTCCGGTGTCTCTAAGAACAATGCTGTCTTCACAATGAATAGCATTTGCTAAGCTTTTAACAATGAGATGAAGAGAAGATTATATTCTGTTCACAAAACTTTAGTAAGTATTATAATGTGCAATTCTTTGCTGGTTTCTAGAAACCACTAAGAACTCACTACTTGGAGGATATTGCATACAAGTATCAAGTTCCACACGCGGCTTCCGAACAACCTTACCTTGGGGATTAAATGCATCTACTTATCAATTATACCAGGTTTATAACCTGCCTTAGTCTCGAGAGCCGGCATGCTTGTCCTGTTTACAATTCTTGCTCTGACGTAGCCATCTCGAGCATATCTTAAACATACTTCACTAGAAGCCTGAGTGACAGCTTTCACACACCTTTCCACTGCCTGGGTGTGACAAGGAAAGTCGCAAATAAGAGCAAGAAGGGGAGAACTTTCTCCTATGAAAGCACACAAGTCTTCTCCGGATAGATGTCGTGTCAACTATGGCTCTGTTACTTCACATTGTAGCCAGTCTATAAAGTCAACATAATCTTTAAGCACTGAAATTAATTTTTGGTATTTCAATCTTAAGGACAGATGGTTGTTGTGAGTTTGTTGGCGTGCGGAAAATCCTAGCTAACTAACATGTGATGATCTTCTATCAGTGAACATAGAAATAAGTATGTTTTCTAGTTCTGCAAAGAAACCATTTCGCTAATGATTGCATCCATATTTCTTTTCAGTTCATTACTTAGATACCGGGAGAAACTTATAATTCGGTGTAGGTGAACTGGATCTTCCATGATGCTTGAATTACATTCAATATAAAACTACATGTGTGCATAAAATTCATAAACTTTTATTATGAACCTATTCATATCCTTATAACTTGTGCTTATGTAAAGTCGAAGCAATCGATTCGCACTTGTGAACCATCTGTCATATGAGAATTTTCCAGGGTTTTTATTAGCAAGTGTCGGTGAGCAGTGGCTGCGATCGTAAAGTAATGCTGATGCAAGAGCGGTAGCTGGTCAATACGCAACTCCACATAGCTCTCATGTTCTTGCAAAGGTTGCGAGATTTAGCCTTCGTTGGAGTGTGGAACATGATAGAGTATTTTTGTCAACTGCAACGTCATTGTTGTTACAAACTTTAACATTTTTCTCTCATAAGATTTCAGATTGTTTATCCCTTCTAGCTGAAATTTATCAAAGCCTGTTTTTTCTAAAGCTTTGTTTTTCGCCTTCCTTGCAGCAGTTTTTTGAAGTTGTTGAGTGGTTTGAAGATCAAAAGTACCAATAGCCGTTGCCCGTCTAGATCTCTAGTTATTAATTGTTGTTCTTGTAGTGACATTTTCCGTGATATCTCACATCGGCACAATTTAAAGTCCATGCGCGACGTCCAGAAGCTTTTGTGTTTCTTCTCGGAAGGCTTGAATATTATTTTGGAAATTTGGAGAATCCTTTCTGCCGGTGAAAGATTTAATTAGTCTTTCATATTCTTTTTCATCAAAGTAATTTTTCCTAAATGATAAAAAATCGAAATTTAAACTTTGTACCAAATTTCTTCTATCTTAATAGCGATCTCTTCATAAATTTTTATCACTTGCGGTTTATAAATACCTGATCTCTCTTTTTGTTTCTTAATCGAATTATATTACCGCAATATATTACCACATGTTGGTAGAACAATACAGATGAGCTCTTTTGGACAGCCAATAATGGTTAACTGGGTTTCTAATCTGAGCCATAATTCCAATTTTTAACACGGAAAAATGAAACCTCTGATAGAATGCGCACAGCGAACATCAGTTGCTACCGAAGCACACTCAAACTGAAAAGTCGAATTTTCACATGCTAGGGTTCACTGCAAAACTTTCCAATTTTATGTTACCCATGCTGACATCTCTTTGGACATTTCACACTGAAAAAGAGTTAACAAAACAAATGCAATTAGAAATAATTGCCGCCAAAACTATATGGATAAATTATATGAAAATTTGTGTAAAGAGTAAAATTTTGCTACTCTTGCGGTGAATGCAGATGAAGTGCATAAATTCTGCAAAAATTCAGCAGTGATAAGTTAAAAGAGTACAAAAAATTTAAATTTCGTTGTGTCAAGCAAATGTATCAGGAAAAGCTTTCTAACATAAACAAAACTTTTCAAGGATGTTTTAGAAGTTCTGGATTGAAGAAAATTCCTGTTATTGGGCCGATGCGTCAGCATAGAAAAATACAGATTCATTGGGAATCAAACATTTTTCTGCCAGTAATGGATGGCTGGATACGAGTATGTTTTGACTTCGAAACAATATGAAATTGAAGTCATTATGCGGTGAAGTGGAAGATGTATGCGAAATCGCGAAAATAGATGTTATTGCCCATTCCACAACAACTACAAACGAATTTATTGAGGAATCAATTTTGTAATTTAAAACCACAATTGAAAAAAGCTACTTCCGAAAAATCTAAAAGATCCAAACTCATAAATTGAATCGTTTTTCAAAAACATTTAGAGACCTTCAAATAAAGAACCTTCAGACTATTCTTAAAATTCACAATGGACTATTCACTTCATGAAATTATCCCTGAATTAAACTATCCCTGAAATTCACTATGTCAGAACGAATGAATAACGGCTTGTTTTAATGCGTATTTTTACTTTCGAAAATAAAACCCTTCAGAGCAGCCAATCTCTCTGAGCGACAGATTTTACTTGGAACGGAGATTTAAGAGGTTTCTCTCAGTGTGCCAAACTTTCTTAATACATCAAAACAAATCATGTAATTAATGCATCAAAAGCAATGCAAAATAATGATATGATAATAATGTAACTCAACACTTACTAAGCAGGGTCAGTCAGTTTAAAAAACCTCTGACCTTCTGTTGTCTTAAACTTTAATTGCAGTTCCAATGACCAGTAGGCAGTAATAACTTTCTGTGATTTACAAATACGTACATTTCCCTGTGAATCTGTCAGGATTAACTCACCCCTTTTGTCATAGATAGTTTGTAAGAAATCATCAAATGACACAAATATACGCCACCCTCTATACAAAACAGTGTCTTTCCCTAGAGTGTTGGGGAAGGAGGGAAGGAATGTCACTCATCTTTCTTCGAATGTAGAAGTGGCAACCTAAGTAACTGAATACTTCCTGCCCACTGCTGTAGTTTTTTGTTTATAAATTTTTTAATACTAGGGGAAATTTTCGTGAACTTTTAACCACACTGGTCTGAAAGCGAATTTGGTAATAGGAAAACAATCCTAAGATTAATGTTCCCAAATTTAAACAATATTTAATTTTAATTTGTATAAGTGCGATTAATATATAAATAAGTTAAATAAATTTTCTAGTCCAAAATTAAAATAAAATCAGTGTGGTAAATTTTAGGGCACCTTTGGATCAATAGTGCCTCTTTGTTACATCCTAATTAGACCAATGTCTATAGGCATGGGTCCATCAAATGTGAGTTAAATTTGCTGCAATTGGTATCACTCTGGAATCACATACTGTGATGTCAACAAGAATAATCAGGTACTTATTGTATTTTGACATCATTTGAGACATAAAAAAACTTTCATTCGCTTGTTTATTGCGTATTCGTAATTAGAATCACGCACAGAAGATTATTTCAGAAGTACAGAGATTTTAAAATTATTAAAAAAACCTTTCTATTTTTCATAAAAAAATTTTCACGCTATATAATTTTTAAAAAAATTTCATAGGAACTTTAGTTTTTATTAAAATTAATATCATACTATTACTATCTATAAGCAAAAAGTAATAAAAATTACTGTATCATTGGCAGGACATACAAGAGTTGTATTATTGACATGTCTGACATACTTGTATCATTAACGGGACATAAAGACTTGTATCATTGACATGACTGACAGACTTGTGCCATTGACATGACTGACAGACTTGTATTGTTGACAGACTTCCTAAGGTGAAACTAGCCTATTATGAAACAGGATAAAATGCACTGACTGATTAAGATTACAACTGCGTATATTTAACATATATCATCAAGTTAGTTTGTTAACTTTGATCAGAAATAACAACAACAGTTTCATTCTGTAAAATCCTTCATAAAACTAGCTCCTAGAAATCAAACAATCTTACAATCTTACAATTTGATCCTCTTTTCTAAAATATAAATATGAATGTATTTTTTATATGAAGCTATGTTTCTATTTCAACACAGATTCCCAAAGAAATCTTAATTTTAGTAATAATCAATTTATAACCAGAAAATTATTATAAGAGATATAGACAGAAATATTAATAAAAATCAAAACAACGATATTATCTTAGTGTTAGATTGCAAACATTGCATCTACATCATTTTTCGTTTTTATCAGTATTTTTAAATATTTAAATTTTCGCCACCAGAGTTTCTTTCGAATCTTGTGGTATCTCTGGCAACTTTTGAAATGTAAACGGTAATTTTTAACAGTTTTATCAAATAGCTAAATTTTTCTTAATTATTTACTTTGTAATCGACTTAAATATCAATTGTCTTAACTTCTGATGTCTTTTCCTTTAATGTTTCAACTTTATTAAATTATAAATCAAATTTATTCAACGGGACTATTTACTCGCCATCTTGTTCCGCGTATGAATTTTTGCGTTATTAGGCTTTGGCGTCTCTGACTGGAAGCGTTTTCCTTTGCGTGATTTGAAATAGTATGGCTTGACATAACGAGAAGAGGTTGTCGCACCTGCGGGCTCCTGGAGGGCCGTTAGGCCTTCTGGGTGCTAGCTCCTGCTGTTTTTCCTTTGTCTTCTGGAGAAGTGGAAAGATTGGTAGTGATCACCAGCGTCATTTTTTAAAATATATCTTGCAAGTCGTGTTGATTGCAAATTCAGCCATGAATATTCTGGCGGAAATCATGAGTTCTTGTGCAGCGTGGGACGTCCGCCAATATATGTGATCTGATGAAAATCAGGCGTGTAAGTCTGCAAAGGATTTTCAGTGCTTTTGTACGAGATTGATCATTACCGAAAATGTCATAGTGAAATTGAAGGTGCGTAAAGCATTACAGCCAACAAACTGGCTAAATATCAGTGCGTTCCAAATCTACAGTTTTATTGGGCAACATTAGGCCTATTCCGTATGCATGAAATCGTGTGATTTTTTGTTGCGACTACAAGCTAGACAACGAAATACGTTTCTACCTGTTTCAATTCTGGCTCTGAAATTCATGGAGCTAAAAAAATTCTCTATAAAAAATTTCTCTATATAAAATTTATTAGTTTTTGATGATAGCGCTATTGTCTATTGTTTCTTTTTAAAAGCTACAGCTATTTCTATTTGTGATTTTATGTTAATTGTTCTTTCTGTCTTTTTGTGTGCATCTTAATCAAAATATAATATCCTTTGTAAAATATGGCATTAAAACTTAATTTTAACGATTATTAAATAAAAAATATTTTAAATTTATAACTTGATTCTGTTTCAATTTTCTCTGATTATTTCTATAACGCAATGGTATTATGTTTTCACATAATTTCTTTAGCGGCCAAGTATTTTCAGGTGTCACAAAAGTAGGTACATAATTAAGGTGCAGCTAAGAATTGTATTATTATTTGTATGTTTAATTTTCAGCACCAAGTATTCATATTATAATTGATACGTAGAACCAGAAAAACTGAAGAGATTTTCACTACTGATATTAATCTCCCCGCATTGCAAGGTGACGAGAAATATCGTTTTTAATATTTTATAAATAATTACCTAGGCCTTGAGTTAGCCAACTTTGAATAGATAATTAATTTCAAGTAGGAGCAATCTTTGATTGAAGTACTTT
>BGPR01028092.1:0-20218 GCA_013235015.1 Araneus ventricosus | reverse complement strand
CCAGATGGCGTTTTGACACTTATGTTTCTATGTGATTTTGGATGCTTATCGTATGCATGACCTACCCTTAAAGTTTAAAAAAGTATTTTGAATTATTATGTATATATAAAGAAAATTGGAAATCTATGACATTTTAATGACATGCTGATTTTAGATGCACTTTAATGTGTGTTCGTATCCTTCTTCTAAGAATTTATTCAACTTTAGTGCAATAGTTTTGATATTTCAAAATTTTGATAACTTTTATAATTGTGAATGGAAATAACTAGAGATTATAAAGAATTTTAGTTAATGCAGGGGTAATGCAGAATCATTGAATCAATAATATTTTGAATTTTAAATAACTAAGAAGTCCTTTAGATATTATTTTCCGAAGTTATTAGCAGAAATAATCTAAAATACAAGTTAAGGACGTATCAGCTCAATACTTCTGGAATTTAAAATTAAGTCTGTTTTGATATTTTCTGTCTAAGTATTGTAATATTTTAGATTATTGTACTTTTTCAGCTACACGAGGGCTATATCAGAATGGTCTTCGTGATTTTTAAAAGTACTAAGATGACGAGGACGACACCTGAATTGTCAACTCGTTCTCCAGAGTTCTAATTTGTTTCAACGTGAGGACATTGAATTCTGTATTAAATAGAAAGTATAGATTGTTAATATACTTGCAATTTATCTATTTTGAGAATCAGCTCATTCATTGGATTTTATTTCGGTTACCAGCACGACTGCGATTAGCTTGTTTAACTATCTTATGTTATACTGTTGTATTGTTAAGGTAACGGGTTTCTTCTAGGAGCATTTGAACTCGATATCCATTGTCTTCCGCATCTAAATGGAATTGAATGATTAATGGCATATTAATCATTTGCACTTTAATTTCATCCCATAACAGATAGTATTTAAAATAAATTATATAAAGAAGTGATTTGTCTTCACTTTCCAATTTATGTTCCGTAGTAATTTTGTGCATATTCTCGTTCCACACTAGTCATTTCCATGGTAAGTGCAAGACGAAAAGTTAGGTGAGAAGAGAAGTACTTTACACCATGACTTTTGTATGATCATTGCCTTTTTTCCGAAGTTCCCTATTTGATGAATAAAATACGGACATACATTAAGAATTTTTTAGTCTGCCTGTCTTTATCTTATTATTAATAAAAGTGTTAATGATTTTCTATAATTTTTTCTTTATTTTCCTTTTTATTTTTTAATTCTGGAACATCCTTTATGGGTCAAAATATTCGGTTTTATTATGTTCGATTAATGTCTATATTTTTAGATAGAGCTGGCTGTGTTGGAACAGAAACATGCTGACTAGGGCGATATACGAACCATCACTCAACTTTTCAAATTCATCGCCATCCAAGAAGAATTACATTCTGATATAAATACCACAGTTAAACCATTAGTTTCTTTGATGATTAATATTCATTAGTAAACGCGAGTATTAACGGCCATTCAATTAAACAACTGTGTTTTATGTTACTGAAATAATAACGGCTAAATTATTATTTATATAATATAGTTATATATTTATTTAATATAGTTATTTGTAATTCGAATTAAATTTTTCTTGTAATCCTTAAGAGTTTCGAAAAAAATCTAGAACCGAATTTCAAATAAGACATCATTCTCGGCGGACGATGACAGTTTTGGGTTTGTGATTCTCAGGAACACGGAGCCGACACCTATTTTGTCCTCAAATCCAATTTACATACGGACATGTATGCTTAACAGGGCTTAGTCAGTCAAACACCCCAACAGCCTGACTCCACCAGCATCTACGAAATGTTAACCACATGTTAAAATATATAATCTGAAGGTATAGGAATGATTTGGACACATGATTGTTATTTAAGTTATGATAAATTAAATTAATTAGGTAATAAATTTATATGAGTTCCTAGTCCTGTTATGAATTCATTCTTTTGATTGAAGTTTTAATGATAAATGGTGGTTGAAACATATTTGTTTTCAATAAATTTGTCACTGAGTATTCAGCATATTATCCTGGATTAATTCCTTTATTTCCTTACGAGTTGTGATAAATAGTATCGGAATTGATGCACTAAAGTACGCAGAGTGAGAACGCTTTCCAAATATTGACTTTGTACCCTCCCACGTATGCAGCAAGTGTTACAAGGTAGTAGCTTTCACCACTTCTGTAGAGTAGACTTTCGACAAATTTACCTAATGTGCCCCCAACAAGGCCCTTCTATACTGTAGAGTTACTGATAATGGCTGACAGATTTAGTCCTTTCTCCTGAATGTGTGTGATCCAATTTATTTTTTATCTAATGTATCTCCTAGGTAGTTTAGAGATATTGTTCTTTTGATTAAGTTGGGGTTCCATCTGACGATTGGCCCTCTGAACAGTTAACAAATGTTGTGATTTTTCTTTTGGGATATCGAATTGATTTTTGTCTTTCCAAATCTTAAAATATTGGAGTACTAAATTCGTATACTGTTACAGTTTTTGTTTAGTTCTCCATATAATCTCTAAAACAAAATCGTCGGCAAATGCCTGAAAGTGGATTTCATGAGGTCGCACTGTTTTCACTATCTTTTCTGCAAAAATAATGAGTAGACTAACACGGAGCAACCCTTGTCATGCCAATTTAATTGTTGTAAGTTATATAACTAGTAATTTGACCTGTCCTTACGGACATACAGATATCGAGCCACTGATAGTTCCGAAGAACGCCAGCAAATTCGAGTACAAAATTCCTTCACAAAGTACACTGCTTCATAGGAAAAAAGTTTAAAATAACCAACAAAATTTCTCACTATTTCAAATTCCTATACGCACTTTCAAACTTTCCGAAACACAAAATCTTGATTAATTGCTAAATAACATAAATTAAAATACAATCATATGGAAAATAAAGAGAGGGAAAAGAATGCTTAAATATATATATATATACAGGAAACCACAAATTAAAACTTAAGCATGCAGCACACTGCATCACAAGAAAAATTCTGAATCAACCTATGCACAATTTCTTTCACAGTTTCAAATTTTTCCTATACATAATTTCAAACTGTCCAAAAACCAATTTCTTGAATAATAAACAAATAACTTTAAAATAATAAAATAATCATAAAATAAATAAAATAAGAAGAAGAAGAAGGAAAAAATTAAAAGAATATAGGAAGACACAAATTAAAACGGTACCAAATAACAGATCAAAATAAATAAAACAGCACAGTTCCGGCTAGTAAACAGGTACGAGTATTTACAAAAAAAAATAGTTAAAAAATATAAAAAATGACACTTATATAAAAGACATTTAAAATATATAAAAATAATAAAGACATATATAAATGGGGGATTATCAGATGGAGAGGTTTAAAAAGTCCCAATCCCAATCTGTCATTTTCTTTCCATTTAAATTACATTTTCATATCTTGGGCTAGTATATTTTTAACAATCATTTTCATACCTTTTCTTGATATGCGGTCCTGCAAAAGTTCTTTAATGCAGCTGCTGTTTTTTTCAAAATAATTGTCTCTGATGTCTTGCCATGCATCACATTTAAGGATAGTATGTTCCACAGTTCTTTTATCTTTTCCTCAGAAGCACCAGCGACTCTTGTCGAAGAATCTGTTTTGATAGCTTTTAAATGCTCTGTGACCTGTGATGATCTGATTTAAAATCACCAACACTCGTTTTTTCTCAATCTTGTCAACTAATTTTTAACCTGTTTACCTTTACTTAAATGATCCCACAAAATTTGCCAATTTTACCTATTATTTTTTCTCATTTCCGTTTTCCTCTGTTGTTTGGTCTTGCAAAAATAAAAATCGATTTCTTGATTTTCAGTGACTTTCTTAGCAAAGTAATCGGCTCTATCATTTCCTTTGTTACCAGCATGAGCCTTAGTCCACCAAAGCAGAACGTCACTGTTAGTATCTTGCAAACTATTTTTAATATCCAAAATAAATTGCCTATTTTCTTCTAAAGACTCTATTGAAACTAAGGCCGATCGTAAATACGAAATAATATTGGCTTTAGCTATTTGCTGTCGTTTACAATAACTAACTGCTTCTCTGATTGCTACCATTTCGGCAATAAATACTGTTGTTTCGTTATTTAATCTTCATATTCCATGTTCGTTTTCATTTCCACCTTCGAAAACGACCATTAATCTTTGAACAGTCTGTAAAAACATTTATTCCATTATAATTTGTTTCATTGAAAGTTCTCCAAGGTATGGAGGTGATTTTCCATTGACTCACATCTGGAGCATAATCAAAGTTGAAAGAGATTCCAATTTTTTCTAAATTTTTAATTTCTTGCTGTTGCTGCCAAATTTCGTTCTCTCCTTTGATCTTAATGTCGATTGGTGGGCAACCTGTCAAAAGATTCAGAGCTAACGTAGAAACTGTTTTATACATTTTAGCTATTTTCCAAGAGTGTCGTTATTTGGATTTGAAATAATTTCTCTTATTGCCACATTTTCTTTACACCATATTTTTTGCCATAAAAGATCATTGTTTCAATAACTCTCAAATAAATCGCCTTAATAATTTCTGGATTTAGACACCAGGTATCTCCGAAATTCTGTAGATTTTTTGTTGCAGCTTAGTTATTTTATCTTTAAGCTTATTAAGATGAGGCATCCATGAGAAATTTGGATCAAAAGTCAAGCCTAAACATTTTAATTCTTTTGTATACTGAATCCGTTTTGATAAAAGTTTTATTGTAGGGATATGCGTAATATTTTCCCTGTGCTTAAACATAGTAAATTTGGATTTTTTATCTCTGAAATCTTGAGCCCACTTTTCTAGCTTAGCCAAAGCTGACGTTCCAATTTGAGAAAAATGATAAGACCCACTGGAGCCTATTAGTACAACAAAATCGTCCGCAAAGGCCTGAACTTTGACTTCAGTGCCTACTCCAAATTTATTTCATGCTTCATTTGCTATTAAAAACCAAAGGAATGGC
Organism: Araneus ventricosus; assembly: GCA_013235015.1. Taxonomy (NCBI): domain Eukaryota; kingdom Metazoa; phylum Arthropoda; class Arachnida; order Araneae; family Araneidae; genus Araneus; species Araneus ventricosus. The sequence goes on along the minus strand of BGPR01028092.1, from coordinate 15,264 downwards.
AATTCACAAGATCCCTGCGGAACACCAACATTATACTCCGATACAAGCTTACAGCGGCGCATCATGGAGAGACGCAGGTTCGGAATATGAAACAGCCAATGTAGGCAACTGCCTAGGGGCGCCGCATCGTTGGAAGATATCGTGATTTTTTTGAGGGTATTTTCAGGGTAATTTAATTTTATGCTTTCATTTGATTTAACATATACCGGAACGCATTCAATTTAAAATGAGGTAACGGTAAAATTTCATAACATTATTCTTGTGTGGCCTTTTTCTTTTTTTCAAATTCGCAATCATATCAATATCCACAATTTTTATTTATTTATTTTGTAATTTCTTGGCTGACTCACAAGTAAACAGCCTTTTCAAATTCGTATTTCATTATTTAGAATATGCTTAAAAGGTTTTTAAAAATTTTCATGATTTTCTTTGTATTTTTAAATGAATACCGCGAGAAACTGAAACCATCTATCTTTATGTCAACACACAATTAAATGTTCTGCATAGTGTGTGTAGATCTTCAGCGATCTCTAAGCACATCGTTTTTTGAATTTAATTGGCTAATTCATTGTCACGTGGATTCTCTTCTGCATGATGACCCACCATTTTTTTATTTCAACCTGATGTATAAAATAAAGTCAGATAGCAGACCGCTGGCGAACGCACTTGCAGAGAGACACAATGAGAGAACGGGCCAACAGATCCAAAGTGACCAGAGGATAGCAGATTTACTTATGAGCGACGAGAAAATATCAAACAGGTATACAATTATTGTGATATGATATTTACATTAACTTTTTCCCTCCCAGTTTTTCCCTTTTCACCATCTCTCGTTACATTCCAACTTTTTATTACTGTAAATAAATTAATTTTAAAAGAAAATTAATCCATTAGAAAGTAATTACTCATCTTGTCAGAATTAAATCTTAGACGAAAATTTCTCTAAATAACATTAGGATTTGGAGGTAGAGGATCGCAGAATCCATGCACTCCGTCAAGCAAATTGAACCCCGTCGTGGTCTTGTATTTCAGGTGTCCATGTCGTTCGTTTCCGATTCTTGTTACATCACTGGAAAGAACCCGTAACTCATATTCTTTGATGCAGTAGTTTAAAATATGGTGATTCGGCATCCGCCTCATTGGGTGCCGCTCTCTGTGCAGGCGAATGGCGATTACACTGAGCCACTGTATGCTAGCATGCCTTTACATCTGTTGATTCAGAGGTTCCTGAACTGTGGTATGCGTTCCCATGGGTTACTCGGCAGACCATTTAGGCATGCTTCAGAATAGCCTTCGTAATTGCGGAAAACACATAACTTGAGGGGTTTAAAATAGACAAAAGGTCTTGCTTCTCCAAGTTTATGCGAAGTGTGAAATTTGTGCTAGTGGAGTTACTTGAAAGCCTATTCAGTAAATAAGAAAACGACAAGACTAAATTAAGGCCTATGAATTAGTATTTTTAACAGGTTGTCGCCAGTACCGCCTACCATCAATCACATTGCACGTTCATGCATTTTTGTCACCCATACCTCCGCAAATCCTGCACTAAAAATAGGCGCCAGTGTCCTTTCTGTCTATTATACTTTCTTTCCATTTTTGTTTAGAGTTATAATGAAAAATCCGGAACCTTCTCATAGCTTCTGATTTTATTTAAAACACGATAACAGGCAGGAGAGAATCATTGAAAATCAGGATGAGTTATTCTTTCATCATAAGTTGGCATTCATTCAATTACTTCAATGTTCCTTTTATTTGTTTTGTCGTTGAACTAATACTATCATAAAAATGGAGAAATAAATTCAGAATCAGACTCTTAAGCTTAACTAAGACATTGAAATTACAAATAAAACCATCCATACGAAGACAGAAGGCTGGGTTGACATGACAACTGAGGGTACTCAAAAATAATTTGACTAGTTTTGTTTGCTTTAGTTTAGTTACATTAACGTGCCGTTGTGAAACAACACGAGGGATATTTTGTGACAGTCCTCGTAATTTTGAACCTCAGTCAGATGACGAGGGTGGCACTTGAGCTGAAACTCCCTCTTCAAACTTCCGCACCACACCAGTTCGAGGAGGAATGACCCCCTAAGTAAGATTTAGCTTGGAACATGTCCCATGCACCATGGATCTTCAGTGTAATCACCAATAATATGATTAATAAAGAATTAGTATTGAAAGACTGGGAACCTCTTTTCTAGTTCGAATTATTCGAGCCTTGTGGGAGATTAGAGAACGCCGAGTTTGCGAAGTTTTACGTGATCCACAATAACGCCCTCTAGCGTGCTGAGATTGCGTCATCTATAGTTTGTACACGCATAAGCAAATCCCATCACGATGCATTCTTATGGTTTTAAATTCTTTCTTTATTTTTATTCTGGTAAGTATATTTGTTTGTTAATTTTTTTGTTCTTTGTCTCACTCTTTCATTTCGTTTTGTTATTTTGATTCATAACAGCAGAGGTTGACTAAGCATGTAGGGGGCGCCTGGTGCTAAAATTCTTGGGGCCCTCTTACAATTTGTTACATTAATCTTTGAATAGTTTTAATGAATTTTCTAAAGGTTGAATATGCTGAATATCATACATTATTTCTACTATTAATAAAGAAGAATGTGTGTCTCTGTGTGTGTTGGTGCTCTTAAGGACAGATCGCTAGACCTAGAACAAAGAATTTTGACTCAAATATACTTCGTAGGTTGGCAATGTGGAGCCGGTTTTTCTTTGGAATTTTAATTAGAATTGTAATTAATTAAAAACTAAGCTAAACCTTTGGCGATTTTCCTTAATAACTTCCGCAAATATCACAACACAAAAGTTATTTTTCCACCATTAAAAAAATTTTAAAAATTATCTTTTGAATGATATATATTAAGTTGTTTAGTTTTATTTAAGATTTCCCCAATTTTAATAAATTAAAAAAATTTGGCATAATTCACAACAATATTATTTATTGTTACAATGAAATTCAAACCGTTTGCATTGTTTAAACGAATATTTATTTGCGTGTTTCTCTTCCATTATTGAAAGCTAAGATAATATCCTATTGTGTTTTACTTTCGTTCTATATTTGATCACTCTTTATGCGAAATCTGTAAAGAAAGTCCTCAAGTGGTCTCTAATGATAGTAAGTATATAATGAAATAATCCAGTAAACTGAATGATTTTGGTTGCTGTTTTTTAATTAATTTTATGTGCATGTGTTAAGCCATGATGCTGGACGTAAAACGTACCACGCTATTTTCTTGTTGAGATCAAATTTATTAGATTAAAGTTCGCGCCGATAATGTAAATTAAACATTTCATGACGGGAACAGTTACATGACTCCTTTTGGGATATTCATGCCGGTAAGGTAAGGTAACATAATAAGTTCAAGACCACGAAAAGATAGCGAGCTAAATGTTTACTGCAAATTTAAAATTACTTTGCCAAAAGAATCATGAATACCAAATTATGCAAAAGAAAGTCAGTTGAAAATATATTCCTAGCGAACAATCTGGTCGCTGAAGGTGGATAGTTATAAATAATATACATAATTTAAACTGCAGTTGAACGATTACTGTTTGAAGATTTAAGTTTAATAAATATGTGAAAAAACCCTCATCATTTGTTCATTTATTTTGTTTCTCTTTGAGACCAACAGAAATTAAATTCGCTGAAATGCCAATATCTTTCTAAGTCTTTATAGTGTACAGATTTTTTTATTGGACTGGAATTTTTATATCTGTCCTACGAATCTGGCTTCCAAATTATAAAAGAAAAAAATACTATTTTTTGCACATGCGCAGTAAAAAAATTATTTGCTAAAAAATACTCACATGTTCTGTGATATTGACAGCATTTACTTCATATTTTAATAGAATGCTTCGCTAATATATTGTATATTATTCTGTAAGTTTCGTATAAATTTGTCGAAAACTCTGCATGTTATAAGCAAAAAATACGCGAAATTTTTTTATCAGCTTTCTTTGAAACGGAGTGTGCGCAAATTGTTTTCCTCTTCATCACTTTCTGGTCGGTCCCCTCGGGACCAAATCTTCACTGTAAAATATGAGTTTCGACGATTCTATTTTCCTAGTCTTATTGAGTCAATTCCAAGTGGATTTGCTTCACTTCGCCGGGAAAAAGGAGGTCCCACACGATACTTGGTGGTATTCTGCGACTTTTGGAACATCAGTATATGAAGATTTGAATATTATATATCTACACAATTTTAGACCGTTTCAATGGCTGCGTCGGGGAAGAACCTCCTATCATCAGATACAGCTTGCTCGAATATTTTTGGTTGACTTAAAATAATGAAACCACTTGAATGCAGGTCGTTGTCCTCTTTGAAAGATATTCCATACTGAGGGATGTGCAATGGACAAACCCCAAGTACTCGGAGAAGAACTGCTGCCCGCAAATGTAGACACTCTTATGACGACTCAAGCAATGCAGACTTCTCTCTATGAAGGTAAAATCGACGTAAGTGGGTGACTCACACCAGAGAAACAAATAAAGAAGACTACACTCCACATGGATATTGGAGCTACAAGAACATCTCAAGATCTCATTTACAGAGGCACATTCGAAATAAACTAACCATTCGAAGTATAATAAAGATTGTACTGATTTTTAATAAGCAGAGTATAATGGGGTTTATATTCTGCACAACATTCAATGAATCATAGAGCTCAGAAAGAGAGAGTTAATTTAATGCAAAATATTAAAAAATGCTGAAGTAAGAATTGTGAAAATAAGCAGGTGTTATATATTACTAAACATGATGCAAATGTAATCGATGCAATTTTCTTCAGGAAAAATTTTGTGTTATTATATTAAATTATTTAGAATCGGAAAATCATGCATGAATGGACAGTTTAGACAAATTATTTTATAAAAGAGTTTCAAACTGAATATTTATTTACAAAAATAACAATTCTTCAATTTGAAGTTCACAGGGCCACAATAAAAATTGAATTTATCCAAAAATTTAAATTAAGAAAAATTGGGTCTAAAAACAAGTACATGAAGGGAGAACGACAATTTTTATACTAACAATAACTTAAGGAATTATTTGGAATAGCAGTTAAAACATAATTAATAAACAAAAAGTCAGAAATTATAATGAATGAATAATAATATTTGCAATAACAATACTTTTTAAAATATTATTTTGAATGGGAAACATTCACACAGCACTTTGATCACAAACACTGTAGAATAAAACTAAAAGAAACTATTGAATTCATATCTAGAGTATTAAAAAGTTTTTAAGAAGTGTAAAAAACATTGCCCTTTTCATTAAATATATTGTCAAGCAGTCAAGTCTATGAATGAATAATAACCTTAAAAATTAGTCACCGGCGATCTTTAAAGATACAAGATAAGGACATGTTGAGCTAACGAAAACAATTCAGAAATACAAACAGTTTTGATTTCGAAACAGCCAAAATAAGTTCGAATTATAGACTTAAACACTAAACTGGCCGATTACTTTTAATGACCGTTAAAGCGATAAGACTGAAAATTAAATTCGTACTTCAAACTAACTTTTAAAATGGCAGCTTTCTGTGAAAGTATAGGTTGGAAATGAATTTGGGAAAAATCTTAATTGTATTGCTTTTAAAAAAATCACTATTCCAGGCCCTCTGGCGAGTGCAAAAACTGAATAGTCACCGCGCACACGACTAGTGTCGTGAAATGTAACAATGCACAAACACTCTCCTCTTGGTTTAGATGAGACGAAATCTGACGAAGACCACAACGGCACCGATTTTTTTAATCGGAGAAGTATTCGCATGATTGCACCTAGCATTAACCCTCTCACACCGAGCGAGGTGGTCCCGGGCGGTATGAAAAATTTCCCTTAACAGCGACGAAGGCCGGTCTGAGGCGGTTGGCGTCTTTTGAGGGGAGATGAGGTTCTGAGAACGCTTAGGAAATAAGCGCGGTATGGGATCCAATTAGACATGCCAACCGCAGCCTATTTCCGCGCGCCTTCAGGGTAGGTTATAGCAGAGTATGGAGTGGTGAGGTAAATGACCACCCAGGTTGGGCGTGTCCAGTTCACAAGGGGGGCAAGGGTGGCAACTGTCCCCTCACATCGAAAAGTAAAGGATCCTTGCCCCCACTTTTCAAAGTTCAAAATTAACGATCCATCGAAAAATGGATCGCAAGCTGAAGCTTTGCTGAATAATATCGAAAGTTTCCAATTCATTTTTTGTCTACTTCTGATAGAAAGAGTTTTGGAAGCTACAGATACGATTTCAGAAGATTTGCAATCAAAATAGCTATTTTTAACAGTTAAAGAACTGGTTAATACAACAAAAGAATGCTTGCATGAATTTCGAAGTGAGGATTTTTTGCAAAATTGTGGATATATGTTAACGATATTTTGAAGCAAAATCGTTTTCTTTTCCAAAACATCCACGTTCTAGAAAGGTGTCTTCGAAAATAGGCGGCGGATCCTTCAGCATGTCACAGGGTTTTAAATCGTTCTATCAAACGGAAATTGCTTTTCCAGTTATAGATGCTGCTTTAAACACAATGGACGAAAGGTTCAAAGAAACTGAGTTGGATATTATTCAATCTCTAAAAGATGTAACATGTTCCAATACATCAAAGATTATAAAAAATGCATCCATTCAAAAAGTCTCTGAAGCATATGATCTTGATATGGAAAAAATAAAGGGAGAGATACTAATTTTTCAGAAAATGTACAAAAAATACATCGACTCTTTGCCAGAAATATCCACGGAGATAACAGAACTGAGGAAAAGATGCAATTTTCTTGTTGAAAAGGAACTCTGTGATATACAATTTCCATACTTGACAAAACTAATCCAAATTCTCCTTGTGCTACCTGTCTCAACTGCATCATGTGAGAGAAGTTTTTCATACTTAAGATCTTTAAAATCATACCTTAGAAATAGTATGTGTTAAGAGGGGCTTTCTGCACTTGCTGTTTTGAAGATCCAAAATACTGTAGATATTGACGGTAATGTAATATTATGACGGTATTGATGCTAAGGTAATAGAATAATTTGCGAAAAACAAAAATCGCAGGCAATCTTTCTTCTAATTTATAATACAGATGTATGTTGTATAACATAATATCAAATAAATAAATTTATAGCTGACCTGTTTTCTCTGTGTTTGAGAGTACCCCGTTTTGTGACGACATCATTGATCGATTCACGAGTTTCAAGAAAGAAGAATTGACTTAATAGGTAAGCGTTTTTTATTTTTCTCATGTTATTATTTCATAAGAATCGAAATGGAACTTTGAATTGGAAGGAAGGAGTCTACGGTGGCCATTCGTTCCGATTTTTGAGGTCGTGTGCCGAATTTTTTAGAGAAGGTCATTTACTCAATAATGACGTTAAAATCCAATAATATAGCCCAATTTTACAAAAGAAATCAGCTTTAGGGGCGCCCCATCCTCCCACACCTCTATTGACCCCCCACTTTTTTGGTGCACCAGCCGTCTATGCCACAATTCATATCGCTTTTTACCAAAAACTCCCGGTTTTAAAGGGGCAAAAAGAATAAAGACGCCTCGACAACACATCGTCTGTCTCGGCTTTTACAAAAAGGTTACACAAACGGAAAGCACTTACGATGTAAATTTATAAATTATATTTTGAAATTTTAAAACTGGTAGCAATTATAAAATTCAAGAATAAATTCCAACTTATATTTAATTATTCTATTTCACTTCATTATGAAAGTGGTTTCTGTATATGTATAATGTACAGGTATGGAAGAAAAAGTAGCCACCTAATATTATTCTGCCGTCGTTCATTGTATATTGAAACAAAGGGTACCAGTTTAACCCTCTCATACCGATCGAGGCGATCCCGGGCGGTCTAAAAAATTCCCCTTAACAGCGACGAAGGCCGGTCTGAGGCGGTTGGCTTCTTCTGAGGAGAGGTGAGGTTCTGAGATCGCATAGGAGATAAGCGCGTTAGGGGAGGTCCAATGATCCTTGCAAACCACAACCCATTTCCGTGCGCGTTAAGGAAAGGTTATATAACGAGGTGGAGTTGTGGGGAAAATGACCACCCAGGTTGGAAGAGTCTCCAATTCATGTAGTTTCCTTCCAAAAAGTCCCAGTTTTAAGCTAAACGAAAAATCTTGCCCCAGGATCGAAGAGTTAAAGGAAATAGCATTTAATTTTAGACTCCATTTGTTAAAAACTAAATAATGCCGTTAATTATATATAATTGCATTAAGTTCAGAATTCCTACTAAAAATGATTTGGTTAAAATTTTCTTTTTCACTCTCAGCTTCATTACTACTAGTAATGCGAGGATTATCAGCTAATGCTGGCAAGTTTACAGTAATCTGTCAAGCCTGTAAATTGTATCGTTCGGAATTCTATAGCTGTCTGATTGTCTCAGTTACATGTCTTGCAAACGAACTGTATGTGGGTCACATTCTTCATTGAAATACTTAAATTCCTTTAAACAAGGTTTGATAAAAAGGACATTTCAAGCTATATAGTTATGTTTCTAAACGCGAATCTTAAATAGGTCTTTTCAGGTCTGAAAAAGTGGAGGAAATCTTCAGTTCAAACGATTCGAGTACCTAAACATGTTTCAAAAAATTGCATTTGTATAATATTATTCTTGTGACCGATTCCAACATAGCTCGAGTAACTGGGGCGGAAATGTCTGATGCTTACCATGTGCAGGGCCATATATGATAAATAATCATGAAATTGAGAATGAAGTTGAAGATCCTGATTGTATCAATTGTTGCAAGAATCCCTGTTTGTTCTTTTCGAGATGCGAAAGCTTGCCTTAGAGAAAAGTGAGATACAAAAGGTCAGGGAATTACCCCTAAAAACAGCAATTTCCAACCATCCCAACAGGAAATATTGAAGTTTCTAAAACGTTGAGAAAGTTCTTGGAACATAATACAATTTTGAAAGCGATTGTAAACACTGAACCTTTAAAAACATTTTTAAAAATCCACGAGGAAATTAATAGTTGGATACATTCAGTCACAAAAATATTAAAGAACACATTAAGAAAGTTTTTAAAAGTTTTAAACATTAAATTTTAAATCACCAGTAGACATATTAAAAATATCAAGTTCATCAGAAAACTTGTTTAAAATGCCACGAAGTTGATATAACGAGGATTTACTGTGCATCAGATTGGTGTAATTAATTTCATCATCGAGAACGTAAGTTTATTTTAACTCAACTTTAACCATTCCTTCTAATCTAATTGAATAAGAATTTCTAGACAACGCGCCTGTTGGGCCGCGGTGACAACAGATCTTTTCATTTCATTTTAATGCTGCGTTTTCCACTGCCTAATTTCTTTGATTAGGAGTAACTCCATCGTTTATCAAGTCAGTTATAACGAAAAGAATTCAAACGTTTATCTGCATGCTCAGCATTTCTCCCTCACTGAATGAGAAGGCAAATGATCCTATTCGAGCTTCATTAAAAGTATTACAGCGCCGCTCGACTGGGAGTATGGAAAACTCTGCTCTTTCGAAACATAACTATAAGAGGTGACCATTTCTATTTATGACTGTGATCTATTCCTCTAACGTGAGTGTTGGAGTTCTGTTGCGGTGCCAAACATTTGGCTGATCAGCAGGTTACTAAAGTTGCCTCGATGTGAAAACAGAAGTACCATAATCCATATTTAAAACGAATAAAAAATTCTTAACTAATTTATGCAGTACAGTTTGTATCCTTAGAATTCTGACACTTTGAAACTATTGTCAATTGGTACAATTCTAGTATTTTAAATTATTCATTAGGAAATATTTGAGACCTATCCTTTGATACGATTACTGCAATGTGATGTGACTCGAGAATGAAAATATTCCAAACATTATTTTGCTACCTTTTCAGATATTAATAAATTCTGTATAATTTCCAGTTTCCCACTAAACACCCACATGAGCTTTTCCTTAACCTTAGGAAAGCCACACCTACAATAATAAAAGTGGTGTCTGGTTGTAATAAAGTGAGAAAAAGGTATGCAATGAAAAATATTGCAACGTCCCAGTGGCAAAATTTGAAGTTAGCGTTCTTAACTCAAAAAGGGTATGAGATACGGGAAAAAATATGTTATTTCTTTATAAAGCATCGTTGATTTAATGCATAAAACATAATTCCCCCATTAATGCTAAGAATAGGACCCATAAAACGAGCATTTATTTGGTAGGGATTTCAAAACTGCGGCGTCACGTGCATTCTGTATGCCTTTCAAACGACTACATTTCGAAAGTTTTGAACAAATTTGGTGCTCATCTGTACTGTCCAACAGGTGTTGATGCAGTACTTACAGGGAATGCTGAGACAGGTTACTCGTGGTGCAACTTCATCACGAGTCACTGAAGTACATGAAAGACTTCTTTCATGCTCAATATGGATGGATGAAGCATGCTTTTCAGACAAGAACGTAAGCAAAAGACAAAACTCCCATTACTGAGCAATAAGAAATTCTAGATATGATGCCGAAGTTCAAATTTAATTCCGCTTGTCAGCTAATGCTTAGCGTGGAATTTTCAATTACAGGCTGATCTGCATAGTATTTTAATTATTAATTATAGTGCAGATGTGTTTTGTGGCAGCAAGAAGGATAAATGAACATAGAACAGGCAAGTTCTCCATCCTTCAGTTTTCCTTGAAGACATGGTTTCTGAAATCGGCCCCAAACAAACGCGTGTTCTTTGCTTCAATTCTTCTCCAATGTGTAAAATGTATCTTTTCGCGCAAAATCAATGATTGTCTAAAACCTTGTATTTTGCTTTTCTCCATTTTCGCGATTTCGTGTCACGTGCACACTGTATACCTCTCAAACGACCACATTTCGAAACTTTTGAACGAATTTGGTGCTCATTTGTACTGTCCAACAGGTGTTGATGCAGTACTTACAGGGAACGCTGAGATAAGATACTCGTGGTGTAACTTCTTCACGAATAAATGAAGTATATAAAGGGTTTCTTGCATGCTCAATATGGATGGATGAAGCATAACTCCCATTACTGAGCAATAAGAAATTCTGGATGTGATGTCGAAGTTTAAATTCAATTCCGCTTGTCGTTTAATACTTAGCGCGGAATTTTCGATAACAGGCTGATCTGCATAGTATTTTAATTAGTAATTATAGTGCTGATGTGTTTTGAGGCAGCAAGAAGGATAAATGAAAACAGCACAGGCAATTGATCAGTAACAATTACAATTTTAAGGGGAAGGCTTCTTTAAATTGTTATAAAAGGTGATAAAAATTATAGATAATGACAATAAATAATGTATTTCGACAGTAATAATGAAAGATTAATCAATTTCTTTCAAAATAATTTTTATTACCAAGTCATATTATTCGGAAAATAATCTATCAATTTTCGGGAAAACAAAAGTAATGCATATTTTATCAAATTATACCAAATGATAAGCATTTTGATATGCTACAACAATAGTACAAAAATAAAACAGAATTTTATTATTTCACATACAAAAGCGAAAATAATATTTTAAGGTATTATAAGTTGGTAAATCATTTAAATCAGATTTGATGGATGTTTTGAAAAACATTTTAACTTATTGTTCTTATATCGAGGATCTTGAATAATAGGTACTTTTATTCTCTGAGCGACGAAAACGTCTTTTTACGTTTTTCATGTTCAGTTTGAAAGCCAATAGCTCGTATTTATATGTATTTTTTCTTGAAAAAAGACGGATAAAGTATTCTTAAGATTTAAGAGATATAATTAAATACAAAAAAGATCTATGCATTTACTTTAAAAGCTAAGTTTTCTAACCTGACAGCTAAAAGTTCCAAATATTTGGGCGCTCAGAGGGTTAAAGAGATCATCTTTTTTTCTGAAGTACTTGTCATAATTCGACAATTTAACAAAAAATAAAGGTATCTGCATAATGTATACTATGCAAAAGATATTCCATTTATCCATACCAAAGATCCAACGTGGCGTCATTTAGGTTGGATTTCGTTGATAATGAAATTATTCAAATTAGTTAGTTCCGATTTCCCAATATGGCGACGCTGCTATCCTTTATAACACATATGCGTAAATCCTCTGTGACTTTTCCTCCTAAAGTGAATTACATGAAAAAGTAAAGAATATTAACTAACGTAAATCGTCTTACCAATGATACATTTGTGGCAATTATGGAGATACTGCGAAAAGTATTTTAACAATTACGTTTTCATATCATATACGAAAGAAATGGTAATACCACTAATTTTCATTTACCAGCCCAGAGATAAATCTCAAGACCTTATATTAAAGAAAGAAAGTCATTATACCCAAAAGATGTAGGAGAAAAATTTCAAAATTTTATATAAAAATTTTTTCAATATTAAAAGTGGTAATACGGATTTTACAAATCTTAATACCTAACTATGCAAAAGATGATTTCTCATTTTGGCATGAACCTCATTTATTCCTGTCTCTAAAGATATCTAAATAATTAACTTTTTACAAATATAAATAGAGAGTGTACAAGCAATCGTAAACATTTCAAGAAACCATAAAATATAAGCCGATTTTAAAGTGGTGCACTTCTTGCACATTGTTTGGCTTTTTGCTTGTCATAAAGAAATTAGTGAAAAAAGTTCCCTTCAAGGGGCACTATAAGCAGCGACTGCCGTGTAGAAATGCAAATTACACTGTGATTAATTAACCTGCAGTATTCAACAATTCAACTTACAATTACTTTAGTTGCATTCCATGCTGTTAATCAGGGTCCCGATCCTGCCCGATCCTTTGGTATTTTTCACCAATCTCTACTGCTGCCTCATTAGATTGTGCAAATGCTTGAGCTTTTGCAGGCAGAGTAAGGCTTCTGGAAAAAAATTCCGTCATCATCTTGTACTTTCTAGTGTTTTCAAATCATCATGTTATTATCACCGCTGATAAAAATTCAACTGTGTCTTCATACAGGCAGTTTAAAACTATCAGGAGCATGTTTGTACATGTCAAAGCAACATCGACGAAGACTAGGTGATAAAGCAGAAAGGTTACTAGGTTGTGCTGCACGTGCAAAAACATTTAGAATTTCTAGGCCCGGAATAAGGCGCAGTTTCAAATACAAACATATGAACTTTGATAAGGGAAAATTTGTGTATGCTACAGATGTCGCAACTAAATCTGAAGATGTATGCTGAAAACTCAGAGGGATAGCCTCAAGTTCTGTATGAAGGTGGCTCTAATTCAGATGTTTTTGAATTAGAAATTGATAATTCCATAAATCCTTTAAAGAGAGGATCTCAAAAGGAGATACTTGTAAAGGGGATGAGTACAAAGACTGTTGTTTTCTAGAAAAAGGAATTAGACTTCTTATCTTAAACGCTATAGACTGTAATACAGTAAAAATAAATATCTGTTTCTTAATATAGGTGATTTGTATTTTAAAACTTTATCGGGCATTGTGGAAGATGAAACGTCGAACACTTATAGGCGACATGAATCAAGAGTGGCAGTGGAAGGGGAAAGAGCCATTGTTAAAAAGATAAGATTGTTCCTCACCGTTTACAGGCACTATTGAAAAAGAAGAAGGAAATAAGCATATGACTTTTCGGAAGGTTGGCCGTCATCTAGTAGTTCGCATGATGGACCGTTTTGGCCATTGCGGCCGTTAGAGTGTTAAAGATATCTTATGAAATAATTCCGCATGACATGGAATTGTCACTCATTTTTTAAGTTGTAAAACATATGATGATATGTTATAACAATAGCTTTAATAAATAAAATGAACAATGATTAATCCAGTGAGAGTTTTGAAGAATCAGGTCTTCAAGAAGGTCTGCCGCTGTTTTGAAATTGCAAGTTCAAAACTCAAAGTTTCGGAAGAAAAGACAACAATTTTGATTTTTTTTATTTCGCGATTTTTGTAAGCAAATATCCTGAATTTTTGACTTCATTGTAAAAAATTATTCGCATTTAGAAAGGATTTGTATTGAATGCAATGTTGTAAAATAAAACAAGGAGGAAAACTTTGTTAATTACAATTACAGGTATCTTATAGAATAAAATGTGTATCGATTCACTAAGAATATTCATAAGTGAATATGAAGGAGTGATAGTAGAAATATTATATACTGATAAAGAAATGAAAAATAAAGCGCAAAAAAGAAAAAAATGGAAAAATTCTTTGTAATTTTATTTTGTCTCAGCTAAGCAATTAATCTTAACACAAATGTTAATATTTCGGTAAAACAGTAACGACTTTTTTATTTGATTACTCTTTCTCCTGAAACAAAACTGAAGATTTAAATTCTATCGATAAGGGACCGTCCCTTCAAGCAAAAGTCGACAGTCAGAAACCGTCCGAATGTCACTCTGAAATTTCCACCCCCTTTCGTTAAGTGTGATTAATTTGACACCCACGGCACGTGATTTCTTCGTTAGACTGGCTCGCCCAGATGTGTTTGGGGAAGATGTTTGGGTTTTTTTTAGAATTCGGACAATGTCAAATGTCATTGTGGTTTTTGAGAGGGAAAGTGAATTTCCCTTATCTTTGATAGAGGAGCTTGGACGTTCCCGTATTTTGAGAACCCTTTATTTCAAAGGCTTTAGGAATCAGAGGGTTAAATTCGATTTTATAGAAAAATCTTCAAAAGAAGATGCAATTGAAAGCTACAAATTCTACGCAAATATAATAAAATCAGTAAATAAACATTCCATGCCTTCTCACTGCACATATACAAACAAAGATACAACTGAAGGTCTGAATTAATCTGCTTATTTTGATACAAGTCTTATAAATGGAGAATTATTGTAACATAAAATTTCAATAAAACATATTTAGAGTCTATAACATTCGCTAAAGCTTAGTAACAGCCAAAGAGGCATAGAAAACTGTTACTCGTGAATCAAATCACCTTTTAATATATTTGGCAAAATGCAGAAATATTATGCCTCTGAAGGATTAAAATATGAACTTCCATATGATGGACATTTTACAATATGACAGTAATTTCGCAACAGAAACAAAACTTATACATTTTATAGACATACGAGCTGGTTTCGTAGCAAAATGTCATCTCATTTGTGAACTACAGCTTGAATCGAGCATGTAACAAAGTCGCAGTTTTCTAACCACGCATCTTCATTTTCTTCATACACACTAATTGCGATCAACTATCAGCTAGCCTATTATTTATCTATCCAGCATTAATATAAAAAAAATTTGAAGACAAAACTAATACTAATAAAATTTAGAAATTATTCCCTAATCTAAAGTTTTTTTGAGCTGTCCAAAAGTTGTAAATGCTCAAGAGGCAA
>BGPR01028091.1:0-15237 GCA_013235015.1 Araneus ventricosus | reverse complement strand
ATATTACTTGATATATTTGTTTTGGGAGAATATTACTTGATATATTTTTTTCTTTCTTTGTATATCATTTAGTTCCCTTCTTCTTCAAGTGTTTATGTGAAATTTCTTTATATTGAAGGGACAATTATTTTTTATGAAATCCAATGCTTCGTTTACAGAAGTATTTCAAATGTAATTGTATTTATTGTGAATCAATAAAAGTATTTTTAAAATGACCTGTTAGCTTTGCTGATACAATCTACAAGATTCTATAATAGTTATTATTTTGTATTCTATTTCGTTATTATTGTCAGCAATGATGACAAAAATCCACCGAAACTTAAGATCTCTTATGTTATATTAACTCAGCGAACTATATTAATAATTATTTGTAACGGAACAGTCTGATTTAAAATTGAGATGCATCCGTAAAATTTTAAAAATCTTATAAAAACTAAGTAATTTGATTTTTGTCTAGATATTTCGTAAATCTAGAAATGGATTTGTGTGCTTCAGGCTCTATCACGTAGATCTATAGCATATTTTTCAAACTAACTGGATGAAATTTTGCATACACATCATTTTGATATAATCTTTCTTTATTTATAAAGCTAGCTTATAGTTAGTTACCTTTATAATACAAAGTAAACGTAACTATATTCTGGTATATCATTATGCATGCTTGTTATATCAATATGAAAGATGGCTTTTACATTATCGCGTTTTTAATGCACAGTTTCTTATTATTCTAATAATTTTCTTTTCTAGTGGTGTATGATAGCTGTCCCAAAGCTTACAGTAGGGAAATTTGGTGGCCTCGAACCTTTTTTGATGAAATTGTAGAACAAGATTGTCCTGAAGGCTCTGTCGGTATGTGTTTCTCGTTTATGAATAAAAAGTTTAAAGTTAAAACAGAAAAGTTACTTGAAGATTTATCTCTATATTGTCTGAACCTAAATTTCTTATCATTAATATAATGATCAATGTGTGTTCTTTTGTTTTTCTACAAGTATTTAATGTTTAGGAAATAATTTATGAAGACACTGTGTTCAATAGTGATGATTTCGCTATTTGTTACAAGTTTCTCAACTGTGTCCGAAATATTCTGATTCGTTGAAAAGACAAATTGACATTGTGCTTGGACTTCTAGACATCATAGAGCGATTAATTTCTGCTTGAATATCTAAGTTAAGACTGAGTAGGTAATGAATTTGGGAGAATAAATCATGTGTGATTATAATGTAAAGAATGTTTTTGCAATAAGTGTTCATATAAATGTAAAACGCTAGAGCAAACTGTTGTGAATTTTCAAAGGTTAAAATGGTGACAGTGTGGTGAGAAAGAAAAATTATACGTGACCTAGCGGAGAAATGGGTGATCAGCTATTTCTTATTATAAAATGGGGTGCTAACTAATAACAATCAGTCTCGCAGGGTGCTAATCAATATTAAAGAATGTGATTAAAGTAATCATTAATAGGTACAACTGAAATGGCAGGTTTGCGCAGGTAATTTCTAATCACTTTCATCCATAGAGTTTTTATAAACATTAATAAAAGAAAATATATCGCCAAAAATCCTAAATATTTTCAAGCGATCAATTTTTATTCATTATTAGTTGCTTTAAGATAAAGGAAATTTTGTAAGCTATTCTGTAATGCGCTATTCCATAGAGCGCTTTAACCATTTTTCTTTCTAATTATCCTAACTTTAGGAACAGCAACCCGTTTCTGTAGTGAGCAGCATGGTTGGGGCGAACCCGATCTTTTCGGATGCACTAGCTTGTCATTTGTGGAATTGGCAGATCAGGTACGATTGAAATCTTTACATTTTACAGAACATTTTAAGATTTTCCATTATTTTTGCCATTATATTACTGTTCATTTATTTTTAAGCTGGGAAATCTTCAGAAAGGATTGATGGAACTGAACACTTCGCTGGTTGTTGAATATGCACATCAGTTGCAAACTGCTGTGAATAAGACATTCCCATTATATGGAAATGATGTTTTGATCTTCAGTCTTTTCTTTCATCAGATTATACAACATGAGAAGCAAAAAGCGGGTCTCGATTTAAGCCATAGACAAGACCGATATTTTATAAAAGTGAGTAAAAGTTTATTTATTATTACAGCTTCTTATACTTATAAAGTTGCAAGTATAAAAATCGGTAAAATAAGTATTGTTACAAAAATTGTCCGGTGGGTGTACGTGAATGCAGTTCAATAAGCAGGATAAAAAAATAAAGCTTTTTATTTCACGATAATTCTAGGAAAATAAACGTAGCACCGGTAACAAATCAGCACTTGCACAAATTTACAACAGAGATTACCAATAAATCTCAATTACAGCACTTTCAGTAGCTCTCAATATCTCTCAGTTCACCAGCTTTACTGCTGACCAAACTACAACTAACTCTCTTGGTTTGAGAGCTTGCTTTTATACCTTTTCAACAGGAAGTGACGCCAATACATAGGAAGTGATGCAATCTCTAGAAAGTTCATGACATTTCTGGCTCACCGTAGAGATATGTCCACAGTTCTGGATTTTTCTTGAAGATTCCTTTTGTCGCCAATTTTGTCACCAAGAATAGCATGTCAGGGAAACAACTTTACAGCTTTGTAACACTAAACAGGGTACCCACTATAGTTCTTTACACACCCCTTAACTTCAGAACGACTGCAGATATTGTCATAAAAGTGGTGTCTAGGTATGGAAAAGTGGTTATATGCTACGCGATGAGGGCCTTACAGTGCCATCTGGCGGAGAACTGCAGAATTGGCGTTTCTATCTCGACGTATAGTCGGTATCATTGAAGTCGTGAACGTCATGCAGCGTGTTTTTGTTTATGATTGATTTATGAGGAGTGTTGAATCGATGACAAATTTGACCGCCTTGGGCTAGAATAATTTTGCGCCCCATCGGAACTGTAACTAGGAATTTCAGCGCCTATGGCCTGAGCATGTCTAATAATATAATTGAGTAAAAAAGTCGCCTGTTATGTGATTAATACCTTAAAATTTTGCAAATTGGCGCCTTTTCAAAATAAGATTTTGCAAATCAGCTTCCGCCATAGATTATTAGTTTTAACGTTTATATAATATTTATGTTAATGCAGTGAAACGTGTATAAACGCTTTCTACTTTCTTTAACATTTTTTAAATATTTAATTGACACAAAAATATTATAGCATAAATAATGTATAGTATAAGATATACATGTTTATGTAGCATTATAAAATCGACGGCTGTCTAGTTACAAACCCTAATACTATTTTTACTTTAAATATATTTAAAATTATAATTAATGTTTTCTGGTTCAGAGTTGAAATAAAATTAGTATAATAACTTCTAGGCGCCTTTGGATCAATCGCGCCCCTGGGCTACAGCCCAATTAAACCATTGGATAAAACAGCCCTGGACCGAGTTATCATTCAGATTCAAAATCCACCGAATTGACTCTGTTCCCTAACCCAAAACAATCTTACGTTAGGTTAATATTCGTCTTAAAAGGTTAATAATTGAGAACAAAATCATCTCATAATTCGCGTAGAGTACGTAAAAACCCTGAACAGGGTTGCCTCAAGTAGACGAGTCGAAGAAAGGAGGGAAACGGGTACAAAATTAACCTTCAACAAATTAAGCACATTTCGTTAGGCGATGAATTCGTTTTCGACCAAAGTACAAAGCGAAATGAGACTTCCGTAGGTTCCATCTGCACCAAATGAAATAAAGCCCTTTCCTTCACCCCCAAAATGCAGTGGAATATTCCTTTTCCATAACGACCGCCACCGGCATGTCTGGTGTCTGGGGTTTTTCTCGTGGCGGTAGGATAATACTCCTTGCGAAGGAATAGGATTCATGGAAGTTTTGCTGAAATTAATAGCAACCTCATGATTACTTTTGTGGGCGTTGACTGCGCATATACACAGTCGAGTCACATTATTATAACTACCTATCTAATAGCCGGAATAGCCTCCAAAATACCAGTTAAGCGGCGGATCATGGACTCAATGTCTGCTGGGGAGGTGGCGACAGGCATCTGTGACCATGAGAACAGCAGAGTATCACGTAACTCGTGAAGATTCCGAGGTGGAGGGTCTTTCTGCCTGATGTGTCGATCGAGATGTTCTCACAGATTTTCCCAAGGGTTAAGATCTGGGGAATTTGGAGGCCAGGGTAGTAACTGGAACATCATGCTCATCGAACCATGCACGGACAATTTTGGACACATGGCACGTGGCATTATCCTGTTGAAACGCGCCATCATTCTCAGGATACACAGTTGCCATGTAAGGATGTACTTGATCGGCAACTATGGATAAGTACGCACAGCTATTGAGGGTACCTTCCACGGGAATTAATGGACCTAAAGCATGCCAAGAAAACATGCACCAGACCATCACAATGCCTCCTTCATCTTGTTGGTGCCCAACAATGGTTTCTGGAAGTTTGTTTTCTGATGTCTCTTGGCGCATACGCCAGCGCCCATCGATCCGATGCAGTAGAAAACAAGACTCATCTGGAAAAGCAACCTTTTCCCACTGTTCTAAGGTCCAATGTTTGTGCTGTAATGCAAATGCACGACGTTTCTTGCGATGGACGCTTGCCAACATGGGTGCTGAAATCAGACGCCTGCTGCGAAGGCCAATACGCAATAGAGTGCTTTGCACAGTTGTCCTGGATAGCTTTCTGGTGCATTGTTGATTCATTTGGGCCGTCAATGTATCGACGGTAGCTCGTCGATCACTCTTAACCAGGCGTCGCAAGCGACGCTCACCCCTGTCATTAATGGCCCGTGGTGCCCCACAGTTTGCACGCCTGGACTGCACACCCTCTTGATTCTTCCAGTTATTGTACACATTCACTACGGCACTACTTAAACACTTCACGAAAGCTGCAGTTTCAGAAATGCTGCCGCCGCGTGCTCTGTACCCGACGATCATACCCTTTTCAATGTCCGTTAAATCGTGTGACTTACCCATTACGACAATTATTGCTATGCGAAAACGTACTCTGAAACCACCTTTATATGCCTTCCAACAAACAGGTTTCTCTGTCTTACCTGTGATTGGCCACAATTGTGTTTACGTCAACCTGCGTGGTGGTCATAATATTGTGACTCGACTGTGTATATACAGAGTTTGATGTTGTTAATTCTCTCTGTTGCAAAATGTTATCACGTAAATAAACCGCCTTTGCTTTTCTTCCCGTGTTGTTTTGTATGTGTTGAAGCCTGGAAAGGGTTATAGTACCGGTATTACGAAATTCACGCCTCTCTCCTAGGAGACATTATGCGGAACTTCAATGCATAAATGAAAATGGACATTATTTGGGAGATTTCAATATCCTTTCATGAATATCATTAAATTCTATGTAATCAAAAATGTTTATCTGTCAATAATTTTTTTTCTGCTAAAACTAAAATTTTTGTGATTATTTCAAAAACATCCTATTATTCTACCCCACACTGTACTTTACTTCTCGAAGGAGGTAATTATTGCAAAGAATAGACGGGAAGGAAGTCAGGGAGGAACTATTAATTTTACCGTTTTTTAATTCTTC
Source organism: Araneus ventricosus (assembly GCA_013235015.1). Classification (NCBI taxonomy): domain Eukaryota; kingdom Metazoa; phylum Arthropoda; class Arachnida; order Araneae; family Araneidae; genus Araneus; species Araneus ventricosus. The sequence continues at coordinate 9,696 of BGPR01028091.1, read as the reverse complement.
TTTTTACTTTCTCGATACAAATAATAGGAAACGTATTGTAATCATAAAAAATTTCAGAAACGCAGCGAGCTAGAAAGGTGAAATTCGGTAGTGGTGGCACTCTTTACACCAAAATTACAGATATCTATCAAATTTCAGACGAAATGCACCAGCGGGAAGTCTCCGTGTGCACGTGAACCCTATAAATTAAAACCGTAACAGTCTAGATAGATGAAACTTGCCATATGGTTTTATCACCGGAATTATGCATCTGTATCAAGTTTTTGTCCAAATCCGTGAAAGGGTAGAGATTCTCGGTCTGTGTACGAACTCGATAACTCAAAAATGCGTCGTTCTAGATAAATAAATTCGGTATGTGTCATTGACATCAAAACTGTGGATCGGTATGAAATTCTGGATAGAACAGGTCGAAAGAAAGAGCTCTAGTGCATCTCTGATTCTTAACTTTACTACGAAGCTAAACTCAAAACGCACCGTAGTATGTTAGTGTGCGAGAAAGATGAGGGGAAAAGACACCCACTGGTTTATGTTGTATGTACATTTCTATAAAAATTGTTGTTTTTCTTATGGTCCTTCAATACTTTTTTATTAGCCCCGTGTTATTCTTTGTATTTGACATGTTTGGTCTACTTGAGTTCCATATTATACAAAAGTGAATTGCATATAAATTCTACATTTACATTATTTCTACATTTGCATTATTATGCAAAGTGAATTGCATATAAATTCTACATTTAAATTATTTTTTACAGAACCTTATTCAAGCTGCGAATGCGGTTTTAGATCCTATTTATTTGGATCACTGGAATCAAATTGCCGCTTCAACCGGACGAGGAATAGAGATTATCATGGATTCGTTTGAAGAATATTTACGTGTGCTTATCAGACACTTTGCTGACACGTTTACCAGACCATTCGAATTGAACGAAAAGAACATTGGTATATCAAATAATATTTTTTTCATGATTATACATCAATATTGCTCGTTTAAATACTTGCTGAATTTTCTCTTACTTTGTATTGAACTAGTGTTCTGAAATTTCGTACAGTTGTGTGTTTCCGATGACGATACAATATTTTTCAGAGCGTAGTTATCAGTTAGTTGAACAATTTTAATAAATTTTAATTTAATACTCGAGGCGCCATCTGGTAGATAATTGGAGAAAAAATTGATTGCAAGATTACATAATATTTATAATTATTAATTATGAAATATATTAAAGACTAAAAAGTAGTGAATAATAAAAATTTAAAAAATATTTTTTTGGAAACACGGTTTTATTAGTGTACCAAAAAGTAGAATTATTATTTTTTAAATTTAAAACCTGAATGCCGAAACAAAATTATAATTTTGTGAGGCACTGGCACAATACGATAAGGAAATAAAGCTACAATGATTATCATAAGAAAGGAGAGCGTTTGGCGCAGTATGGTAATTTTCTGAGGCACTGACACAATACGATAAGGAAATTAAGCTACAATGATTATCATAAGGAAGGAGAGCGTTTGGCGCAGTATGGCCAAATTGGTCCTTGTGTCATTAAACCCAAACGGACCAACCATAAGAGAGGAAATTCGTAAACATTCATTCAAAATTGAACAAAAAAACATTATAAATGTGATAAAAATTCCAATTGCCTTAGAGTAGGGGGAATGCGGGGACATTTATGCACTTTTTTTTGGAAAGCTAAAAAATGATTTTATAAACGGTAATAATTAGAATTAAGACGCTAAATTTATACCTTTTGTTAATCTTATATAGGACTTCAGTCGAGTTATGGTCATAATCACGCTTATATGATCATAATCATGTGGTCGTTTCACGCTTTTTTTAAAAAATGGATTTATATAAATCTGCCCCATATTAGGAGTACATTGATACACGCTTGGGGCACATTGATTAATGATGATTAATAGGTATGGGATCAAAACAAAATTTATTTTATCAAAAAATTTTGTATTTCAAATCAAAGTTTAACAAAGTAACAAATTTTATTTTAATCAAAATTCAACATTTTAATGAGACTGGGAAAATGAAACAATAATGCCTCGGAAAATAATTAATCTCTACAAATAATAAAGGAGAATGTGTGTGTGTTTAAAAATACTTTGGAAGAAGGGAATGTGTACGTCGAAGCCATTTTTGGAAATTTTAATTAATTAAAAATTGAGGAAAATTTTCGCTTTCTTCCTTGACGATTTACGAAATTAATGTAGCATATAAATAAATTTCACACCATCCGAAATTCAAAAAAAATTCTTTTCGATGATATTAATTAAGTTTCCGTCCAGTTTTTTCTCCAATTTTAATACATTCGTAAAAAATATTTTAAACCTTATTTACAACAGTTTTTTTTTCATTTTTATGACGAAATTCAAACCGTTTTAATTGTTTAAACAAATAATTAATTGCGTGTTTCTCTTAGATAGTTAATTTATACTTTTTTCCTACTTCTGAAGACGATTTTACGTTGTAGTTGCTGTTGAGGCGCATTGATACGCACAGAAGATGCGTATCAATGTGCCCCGGAGTCAATTGTATCAATCTGCCCCAAGAACACATTTTATTTAAAACAAGTGGTCACGCAAAATACAACGCTTAACAACCTCAAAACTCAATGTAATTCTGAAGAATAAATGTTTTTCCTATCTTTGGAGTAGATTCCCTATCAAGAAAACGTAACTAGTTAAAGATATCACACAACACATACTCAGAGTAAAATTCACTTAAACGAGAAGATTAGCGGACTGATTCATTTGTGAATTAACTTTTGACTCTACATGAATGAAAAATATGCCCTGTGCTAAGGGTTACAGTGATATATATATATGAGGGGATATGAATATTTTGATCCATTCCAATCATCAAAATTTATGGACTCTATCATTGTTCCCGCTTATCAATTTACCCAACTCCCTCTTTCTAGCAATGCCTCACGCTTTTACTATTTTATTTTGACCTCTAGATTTTTGATGAAAAATTATTTTTTTAAATACTTACTTTACACTCACTTCTTGGTGTGCCAGAGCTTTGAAATTTTGCACACATGTTGTTCTCGATGATAATGCATTATTTTAAGGTTTTCAGGATTAAAATTATCAGTTAACCGATTGATTTAATGAAATTTTGAAAAATGATGCGTGTGGCGCCACCTAGTAGTGAATTTTAAAAAATTGTTTTAAGATTCCGTATATTTATAATAATGAGTTATAAATGAAAAAGAAGAAAGTAGGCAATAATTAAAATAACTTATCCTACACTAATAAACGTGTATTTTTTAAAACTATTTTTGGTTAAATTTATTTAATACGCTAATAAATGCGTGTTTTTAAACACTTTTCATTATTCTTATTATTTGAATTAAACGTTATGTAATTCATAAAATTATTATTATGCTTTTAAAGTGAACAAAAGTTACATTGTTTTAATGTTTAATCTGAAAGACCCAACTTTTTTTAGTTTTTGGAGTTGATACTGTTTCCTCATCTGATGTATGGATTTCATCAGACGCACAGAACGCTGAAAATGAAACAAAGAGTCTTGACGTATCTCCGTTTGTGGAACTTCATGCCAGTGAAGGTGTACAGAAACCGTCTGTTATTTTCCCAAAGTACAACAATTACCCTATCAGAGAAAATTTTGAAAGCCATTCAGCAGAAATCATAATTCCTCTCAAGAATATCGGAATTAGGCATTTTGACGGTAAAGCTTTTCACCATTCATATTTCCCATAAAAATTTCCTTATTCACCTTCATTAAGGTTCGTATTTTCTATATTGTCAGCATCTGTATCTAGTTTCCAGTTTTGGTCAGTTTAAAAATGCACATAATTAAAGTAATATGAAGAAAATTCACATAAAGGGCAGCTTCAAAATTTTCCTACAGAACCACATCACCATATTTAGTGTATTTTAGGATCCTATTAAGATTTCAATTACTCACCCGTGTCTTGATTAGTGGAAAAAAAGAAGATATCTAGTTTGTTATTTTCCACTGATATGTATTTCATCCTGAAACACTATCTATATTACGTAGTATTAGTAAGAGGAAATTTCCGAGAGATGATATTTGTCGATCATTGCGTTTATCTCTGAGCACCCGTGCATCAAGCATAGAAAAATGACATGATTCTGTAAAAATACTTATCGTGTTTTGTTTAGTTTAGTTACACTAATATCCCGTTTCGAGGCAACACGAGGGTTATTCAAGAAGGACCTCGTAATATTTACAGATGACAGGGACGGCACCTGAGCTGGCATCTCCTCTCCAAGCTTCCGCATTGCACCGGCGAGAGGGCGGTGGCCCACGTCAGATTGGCGTGCACCTTTCCGCTTATACGGCGGATTTTCAGGGGAAACGGGTTTCGAGCCTGGAGCACTCCGGACCCGAGGCCGAGACCTTTCCAAGAGGCCACCGCGGCTCGAATACCTATTATGAGTGACAACTTATGTTGACCATAAAGAGAATGCTACGCTATGTATTATTACTCTCGATTAAATATAGCTGAATATGTATTGTATCCTAATGTATTGAAAAGTAATTAATGTTTTTGAACAAAATTTAATTTAACGCAACGGTAATCAATATTCTGTATAATGAATTTTAAAGAACAATCTATCTTTTTAAATGAAAAAGGTTGTAATTTTATGGATCCCTTGCTATAGCTCTACGGCACATAGAAACACGAATGACGTCATTCACCAATAATGCGGTAGCTCGTGGTTTTCTACGTAATGTGATGTTGAGTTGTCATTAACTATGATTAATAAGTAAATTATGTTTTTGATTCTCGAAAGTCTTTCTTAGAAAAAGTTACGAAGAATGTTTTCAATAAAAATTCAAGTAATTATTTATTTATACGAAATTTATTTTGCAGATTCTTCAAATAATCATGTTGGCTCTTATAAGGAAACTGCTGTTGTGGGTTATGTAATTTATTCTACTATGGGACAACTTATTCCAACTATATTTGATGATTCAGTGAGGTACTCGTTTTGTATATTTTTTCCATGACACATTGTTGCATTTATTGTATTTCATGAATACCTTATGTCAGCATATTAAATTTTTTCTGAATAGAATGTTAATGTGAGATATATTTGAACTGTATTTAGGTCTTGTGTTCAAAAGTTATTCTCTTAAAAAGTGCATGCTTCTGGAGAAACATTATCGAGCGCCACGATAAATGCAGTGTTCCAGTTCAACAACCTACACCATGATGGAACAATGGTTTAGAGGTTCTATGCGACTGACGTGGTATTGAATAAAACAAAGAGAGAGGTTTGATTAGTAGCATTAGAAATGCTATATACTCTATAGCAACATAACATTAATAAAGATGTAGCTTAAAAGTTTCGGTTAATCGTGTTAGTATTAAAGAATTTGAAATAATATTATTTTATCTTACGAGTTTTGTACATGATTTTACTGGAAATCATTTTTTGACATCGCTTCTAAAACAACTTCACTGATCCTTGATCATGAGGATTATTTATTTACGGAAATTGTTTAATGTTCTTTAACCAATGTTTTGCCAACTACTAAAACAATTCTAAAATTAAAATTTTAACATATTTCAGAGCAAAAAGTTTTAAAGCTTCATAGGACATCTACCTATTTACTCATCTTTTGAATTTGAACTTTTTCAACGTTTTAAAACTGATCACCAAATTAATTTTTAGGTATACCTTAAAATTTTATAGAAACATGAAAATCTTTCATTCTTAGAAACTAAGGTATCTACTTTATAATATGAACATTATTTAATTGCCACTGGAAAAGATTTTTTTATTTTCAAAGTTTGAAATTATAAGTCTCTTTACCGAAGAACTGTCCCGGAGAAATTACTTCAACCAGACGGTCGGTACATAAAAAAAAAAAGTTATACTTAAAAATATCTTGATGGTGAATTTTTTGAAAACACACTACCAGAAAGATAAGCTTCAGTTTGTAATCACCAATTTTCACGATCTCAAAATACGCCAGGGTGATTATAAAAGTCTCTTTGGTTTGATTTTGCATACACATTCCTTTGAAAATAATCTTGAAGAATGCTGATAATAAGCTTTGAACAACTTGCTTGTGCCTCGTAGAGAAAATAAGGTATGGTCAAGTGGGAAGTTCTTAACTTGAAACGGTAAACTTCATAGGACAGCTCACGAAGAATCTCAAGTGAACAACTACGCACTGATAGAGTTAAAAAGAGAGCTTGAGGTCAACCAATCTGTAATACCTGAGAGTGAATACAAAATCACAGAAAAAGGCGTGGTCGGGTAGCCTATCCTTTTGTATGAGAGAGGTAGGAGTTTGGTATACGCTATCCAGTCTGGAAAACTCTGTTAATATGAAAAAGGTGCTTAACCATCCATACTGTATGCAATATGGGACCTGAGGTTATGCACCTGTTAACGTGTGTTTTGATCTACGTAGGCTGTTGAAAAGCTGTTCTGATATAGCATATGCTGTCAACGACGAAACTACTTTTCATATCAAGTCTCTGTTGATGATCGCTGGAGAATATACCTACTATGATAATATACAGAGTAGCTACAAAAATGACTTATAATGGATGTATATTACCTTTTATGGTATAGTGATAAGATCTGTTTATGTAGAAATGTATATGACTGTAATCATCCCAAGGAAAAGCTTTGAAGAATAAATAAAAAAACCAGATATGCTGTCGCCAATTTAAAACAACTGCGAACAAGAGGAAAAAAATTCAGGAATAAAACCCCAGCGCGTTTCGGTATTGAAAAGCAGAGGTGGTATTTTTTAACCACTGCGTTTGAAAGCAATATAATCTTGCCTCAAACTACTAGACATCGTTGACCTGTTTTTGAAAGCAAAAGGGGAAATTTGAATATTATAGCTAATATTTATCAAATACTATTGAAATTAAAATTTTAAAGTCAAAGAAATGCTGTGCGTTCATGCAGATAAATCTTTAAGAAAAGGAGAGTATATAAAAAATTTTCAGTTGTTAACGCTTATCGATGAAAAGGTTAAAAAATAAAACTCTTAAAGGCATAATAATGAAAAAATCCCAGTAAATGCTAACAGGATCACGATTAAGTTGTAAAATACGTTTGGGAGAAAAATTGTCTCTTGCATATCGTCAGATTAATCCGTCATCCGCTATTTTTAAACTATTAAATATTTTCATGCTTTTAAGTTCTTAAATATTTTCTACGAACGGAACTTCCATTTATGTAAATTTTATGCCATGAAGGAAAAGGGAGAATATTTGACAATATAAATAAAATGGGATATAGAATTATATTTGAAGTTTAGAATGACCGATGAGCAAACGTTAAGATGCTGGTCAACATGTTCATTAAATGTAATAATATCCGTAGTTTTTCTTTAAATCTGTAAAATTGCAATTCATGCTTTTATACAATTTTTCTTTGCAGCTATCATGGAATTCCTGTTGGTGTCAATGCTCCGGTTTTAACTGTTGTTGTCCAGTCAATTAACATTTCTGAAGACCATTCTGGACAACATTTAGATGCACGATTGCGCTTTCGGGTTTTTAACTCGACAGGAACTAGTCCTCAATGTGTCTATTGGAGTACCAACGAAAAGTGAGTCGACAAAATATTTCCTATCTTGATACAACTATTATTGGAGTTACAGCAAAATATCAATCTTCAAATATATTTCCTATTTTGCTATAAATATTTATACGCATTCAAATGCACTTTAACGGAATGTATTGCATCGAAAAGAGATTTATTTTAAATATTTAGTTTGCGTTTCTGATTTAACAAACATGTACAGCGTTTGGAAAAGTTTATTTTGAAATTATGAATTTGTTATCACCTCACAAGAACGTTATTCTTGTACTGAAATAGTAAACACGAGAAAAAGCAAAACTACATAAAAATGATAAGAGAATTATACAACTGATATTTCTTTTACTTATCTTTCATTGTGATATGAAATTGTGAGGTTAGATCGTCATTAAAATTTGTTCAAATGATTACTGAATCACAAGCAAATATCTCTACCACTCTTAGAACCATTTGAAAGGAGAAGTAATATTTTGCAGTATTATTTTCCCGATATAGTTTGAATTTAAATGAATTCCAAAGATGGATTTTCAAAATGGGTTTTATCAAAATATATTATAATGATAAGTTATCAGAACCACTTGTGCACGCAAATGATTCATTTAAGTATGGCTGCGTTCTATGTTAATGTACAGCTTACTAAACTTTCATAAGCTTTTCACAATAAAAATGAGTGAGGAAAAAGTTTTGAAATTACTTTTAATCACCTATAAAATTAATTTAATCTATTTAATCAATTTTTACTTTCTCGTATACGAAGTATACAAAGAGAAAGTATTGTAATCGTCAAAAAATTCGAACTCGAGATTTTGACGAATCTCCACGTTTTAGACCTCCCCGAGTCCGAAAAACACAATTTTGGAATCATGTCTGTCTGTGAACACGATAACTCGAAAACTATTAGAGCTACGGGGATGAAATTTGGTATGTGGTCTTTAAACATAATTTGTAGGTCTCTGTCAAGTTTTGGACAAAATCCGTCCACGAGAAGTTTGTCTGTCTGTGTGTCCGCGGTCACGCGAACACTATAACTAAAAAACTTGAATAGCTAGATAGATAAAATTTGGCACACAGTTTTATCGTCATGAATGTAGGTTCGTATAAAAGTGTGGTCCAAATCCGTCAAAGGGTTGACTGTCTGTCGGTCTGTATAATCGCATACTTGTAAAAATTATATCTCTTAAGCCCTTTGGCTTAGATAAATAAAACTTTGTATCACGGATGCTAACATTAATTATAGATTTGTGCCCAAATTTCGTTTCAATCGGTTAAAAAAAGAGGCGTTCAAATTGCATATTCAATTTTTTTTATCCGATTCTCCATGCGTATGTGTACTGGTAGCAATCTGTGCACGCGGAAGGATTACGTGACTTTGTCCTTGAGCCAGCAAAATTAGAAATCAATACGCATTTAATAGGAACGCATCTCTTTGAATTTGATTCTTTACCTAAATATTTTCTGATAGTCATTGGATTCTGGGTTCGAATTTTTTTATCCACGCACCTTTTTGGGGAAGCAGCACCTTTCTGTTGAAGTATACGAGAAAGTTTAGGGGAGACCATTCCCGCTGGTTTTACATAGACCCAGAATTATTGTTAATATTTTGGGCTGTTTCTTAACCACTTTCCGACACTTTATGATTACATAGAAACTGCCACTGGAAAACGGTTATCTGATAGGTGGCGGCAGGTTTATATGATGAAATAAAGATTATTTATCATGATGTAATTCAACCAATTAGTTAACGAAAGCAATAATAAGTCTCTCAGACTCTTTAGAGATGCGAAATGTTTTTTGGTATTTTATTATTCCGAATGGAAAAGAACTGCTGCATTATAAGTAGCCAAGTAGTAAATCAAAAATAACTGATTAACTCTATTATTCTTTTTCGAAAAACAGTATTTAATGTAACAATATTTATTGTAATTGGATATTTCCTGATGCTTTCATCAGTATAATCATAATTTACATTACTGAAATTCTATAATTGGCTGGATACTACATCTTTCTCTTAATTCACAGCCGGGGCCACTGGTCCAGTAAAGGATGTCAGGTTGAGTCTTATGTACGTGACAGCCCTTATGTCAACTGCAGCTGCAATCATTTAAGCAGTTTCACTGT